>RHDR01000144.1:0-53891 GCA_009806295.1 Davidsoniella neocaledoniae
GGGGCGTCTAAGCCTCAATGCAGGAATTGTTGCCACTGGAATCGACAGGTGTGGCTGTGCATCAAGTCTAAGCCTCAATGCAGAGGGTCTGCGAGTGTTATTTCATAACAGTACCCTCCTCCTTAAGGGTCGATGTCCTCAGCGACTTCTGGGGCCCGGTTTGTCAGGATACTGGGTCAAAAAATCCTGGAAAGCTCTGGTATCCTTGGACATTACTGATCGTCATCGCCGTCCATTTTTCTTTGTACTTCTTGGTACAAACTTTGTTGTCTTTTTTCCTCATGCCTTGAGGCCGTTCTGGAATTTCTCGACTTTCTGGATATTTGGTTTGGATTATTCCATAGTAAAGAGATTTCGAGACACCCTCTTTGTCGACATCTTCATTGGCAACGATATCCTCGTTCGTATTCCCAGGTCCGACCCTGATAAAAAAGCCTATTTTTCTACGCTCGTGACGCAATTATATAGATTGTACGGTCATCATCCGTATCGACAGCCTCCTCCTCTTCTCTACTATCGCCACCTTGAGAGCATTGTGTGCTATTCCCAATCTCGCTTTTTTGTGAGGCCATCGATCCATCTGCTCTGATTTGGTTGCCACAAGCGTGAGT
Source organism: Davidsoniella neocaledoniae (assembly GCA_009806295.1). Classification (NCBI taxonomy): domain Eukaryota; kingdom Fungi; phylum Ascomycota; class Sordariomycetes; order Microascales; family Ceratocystidaceae; genus Davidsoniella; species Davidsoniella neocaledoniae. The sequence goes on from RHDR01000144.1 coordinate 612, forward strand.
CTGGATATCAGGAGACACGCCTATCGCTACGGCCGTGTCCTATTTTTCTTTTTCCGCTATATTTTACGTATGTTGATTGCTTCGTTGCTACTACGCTACACTGCCGCGCTGTTACGATACAAGCCACTTAACTGCATTCTTGGACCGCTAATGTAAGAGTCACCCTCTGATTTAATTATGTTTTTTTTTAACTGCCAAATCCTCCCTCCCGTCCCTCTAGCCCCGGCCTTGTTTTACTTGATTTCTACTAGCGGCTAGGCTACTAGTTGAATACATAGTAACTCACTCACTCTATGGCTCTGTCCCTCTTCAAGCTGCCTCAGCGGACATGGCCTAAAACAGCCAAGCCAAAGCCAGTAACTTGGCTTGATTAACATAGAGAATCGATCCCCCAGCATTTTAGTCCCAGACTACCGATACAGACTATAACTCATCCTTGAAAAAAAAGCCTGAATCGATTCTATATGGGTCTATCCGTATGCTCCGTACAGTATCATGTGAGACGAGGCGATGACTCCCAATGGAGGAAGAAAAATAAGAAATATGGTGCCAAAGGCCCTTGGATTACAGAGAGTCAAGCGCTGCGACCTCTATGTGGCCAAACCTTTGCAGGCAATCCTCCATTGCGTTCAGCTTCGTACCTATGATTTATGATTTGCACTACACTGAGTCTACTGCGACACAGGGCCGTATCAAACACCTGGCGCATACATATGTATCTTGGTTTCTCGCTGGGCAGCCTAGGCCGATGCCAGAATGAATAGCAATAGCTGTGACTGGAGTTGATCTGCCTTCTAAGTTTATCGGCCTGCTGCCTGTCTGGAACTTGACTTGTGACACCCTTGTTTGGGAGGTTTGATGTTCGGCTGGTCTCCTAGACACTGGAGATCTTGCAAGGCTTGGCTGCACTATTATATAGTGATGATTGGGAGTAATCATCCAGCAGCCAGAGCGCTCTATTCGATCACCGTAAAAGTGGTTGACAACCCATCCGGGCGCTATAATACATCATCCATGCATTTGCGAGCTCAGGCAGGCAACTTGTGCTGCCTACAGAAGTAATATTATAGGGCCCTTTTACCGTTTTATTGTTGTCTTTTTCCGCCCGCCAACTTAGTGCCTCACATGGCGAGTGCCTGTGACGGACCCCTCCCATTTTACGCCACAGCACCCTGTCTATTTGTACATGCACTAGATTCTTGTGATCTTCCTTTCCCTCCTTAAGCCTGTGTGGCCTTTGCATAGCATAGCAATGCAATAGCCAGTACGTGCGCTGAAATGTGCCTGGCTAGGAAAGAAAAGTTAGAGAAAGTACGTACTGATAGATAGAGTGCTCAAAGTGCTTGTACAGTTTGGACCAACTCCAAACATCGGCTCTTACTGATGTGCAATACACCCCCTTGTCACTGCTCCGCCTACAACAATTACTTTAACTCAGCCTGCATACAATACGCATACATAACACACAACGGCCTTTGAGTTTGATCCTCCGTCCTGCACAACATTGGCAACAGAGATACAGCTAGACGTAGATGTACAGATACTCTGTTGGTGATACCAGGACTGAGGATAGATAGATGCCTTGGTGTAATAGTACCGGCGTAATGGCACCAGTCTGCCCGGCCAAGTCATAGCAACCAAGCTGCTCTGCCTCCCATAATTGCCTTGATAGCCATGGTATTATCTAGGCGGCGACACCGCAGAAGCTAACCTCGTCATCCGTTATTATAGTGAAGTGTCAGAGACCAGTCAGTCAATCGCTTGATGCGTTAGTCAGTTCTGGCCGCCAAGTCATTGCTCTCCTGCGATTTTATTTATCAGTCGGCCAGCTAGGCAGTTTGACGCTATCGTCTATCCCTCACGAGACTGTGAAGTGAACCAATCCACTAGCCAGGTAAGAGTCATAGGCATTCACCCCCGGAGACACTAAGATCCCATCCTGTCTTCCCTACCGCCTACACCTAATTTGGCCACCCGAACTTGACGCTGTACGCTATTACGCTATGTGCTGTACTTGTTACATTTCTTCCACTTTACGCTTCACATCCTTGTAGGCCGTTCCATTATTCACGCCATTTTCTTTCTTTTTTTTCTTCCCTGTCTTCTCGTCTTCCCTTTTCCTTAATATAGGCCATACCCCGAGCCGCCCAATTTCTTGTTTTGAGTTTCTTGCCCAACCGTGTGTGGACGCGACAACTTGAATTTAACTTGTATCCGTACCTGCAGCCGTTTTCCCTCACAATCACCATCTTCATCTTCATCATCATCATCTCCTTCTTCCAGTATCTAATTATCTTCTGTCTGCTGCTGGTCGACAGATCTTCCCCTTTAAGCCATATCGCATTGTCTGCTCTGATGCCGTCTCTTGACGCCTGTTGATTGATTTCCTTTGTATCCGGCGTTCGGTTCACTTCAGATCGATTTGGTTTGCTTTAACTTGTCATTTGCACTATATTCCACATCACCACCACCGCTTCCTTTCTTATTATTTCTGGATCTTTTTCTCTTTGTTTTTCCTGGGCTGTGTTTCGTCTTTTTCGGTGTGGTTTAGTCGCTTATATTTCTAGAAACTTGCTTCAGCGCGCTTGGTCTTTGCATCGCCTCTTTACCTTTTATTCCTGTTTTTGGATCTTTATTCATTTCTTTTTATCCTCTTGGGCTCCCTGTTCTGAACTATACTACGTCTGTCTAGCATCGTTATCCCAAACCGATCTGCGGCCTCTTCTTCTTCTTCTACCTCCTCGTTCCCGTGTCTGTTCTTTCTCTGACATCTTTGCTTCGATCCTCCTGCTTAAAGATCACCATCGCCACCACCGTTGACTCTTCCTACCGCCTGCTTGCTCACCATCTCGTCTTTCGCCTCCAGTCAGGTTGCCAACCGCCATCAGCCTTCACTTTTGTATCACGGTCTCTTATTTCGCCATCAGATGACTGCACGCCTGGTTGCCTGGGAATAGCTCTTTCGTCTTCCCTGTACCTGTAACTGTATCTGTACCTACTTAATTGTTTGATACTGCTCTTCCATCGTATAGTCCTGGTCCTGACGACTTTGACGTACTACTCTTGTCTCTCTCTCAACCCGATACACATCTCACTACGTAAAGCAATGCTTGTTGTAGAGTCCGTCATCTTTCTTCTTCCAGTCGCCTTTGTATCTGCTTCGTCTAAACATTCGATCGTCTCACGGCATATCTAAGAAACTTCACTCGTCGTTCTTCACCTGCCAACCTTAAACTAATACTCTTAGCCTCTAATACTACCCACCACTTTCGATCTTTTGTTCCGACCTTGCTTATAAGCGACTGGAGGAAGTTACACAAGTAAACTAAACCTCTTGATCGCTATCATCTTATTAATCACCACCCAACATGGCGTTTCTTCCTAATGGCTCATCGCCTTCTCAATTTGTCTACAACACCAGTCCCGATCGCATGTCATCTTTCACATCTTCGAGCGTCTTCGACAGTGCTTCCATTTCTTCATCACAAACTTCATTTTCCTCTGTGTCTGACAATGAAGAATGCTCTGCTTCTGTCCGCCCCAGCGAGCTCATCAACACCAACGTTAACCAAGTAGCTCTGCCGTCAATCACTGAGTTTGATGCCTCCATGAGCCGTGTCTATCTGCAACAAGCACCACTTCCTCCTGCGAATACTGTCCGACGAAACCACCACCGCACTTCCATGCCTCACCGCGCGGGAACTGTCCCTCAGCTTGTTCGCCAATCCGATCGGAAAGTCACCTTTGTTGAGAGTCTTGTTGGTAAGTCTTTCTCTTTTAGCCGGGATGAACGGTAGTCATTCCACCAGTGGGTGATGCATTAATGACCACGATCATTATACTTACAATCTCGACAATATAGAGTCTTCTACGCTCATTGTTCAGGCTATATGGCCACTATCTGCCGCAACCCCATGTCAAGGCTACCAGGCTGCAAAGTCTCCTCTCAAACTGCGTACTTTCATCGAGGAGACCCTTCGTCGATCCCGCACCTCCTACTCGACGTTGCAAGTTGCCATGTATTACCTGATCCTGATCAAGCCCCACGTGCCAAAGTGTGATTTCATCAAGGAACATTCCGATGATTCCTCCCGCGCTCTGCAGTGTGGCCGCCGCATGTTCCTCGTGGCCTTGATCTTGGCGTCCAAGTATCTTCAGGACCGCAACTACTCTGCTAAGGCTTGGAGTAGAATGTCTGGCCTCCCTGTCACTGAAATCAACCGTAATGAGATTGCCTTTCTGCAGGCCATCAACTGGAAGCTGCATATTCCTGAGGATCTGTTCGTTCGCTGGGCTACATTCAGCATGAACTACCCGCCTCCTCCCTCTAGTGGTCCCCACGCCGCTTCCATGTCGTTTGAGAAGAGCGCCGCGACTCTCAAGTGGCAGCGCATGATTCTAGATCTGGATGTCGATATCAGAAATATTGATCTCACCCCCAAAGCTAAGGTCATCTCTCCCCTTAAGAGCCTGGCTCGTAGTTCAACTTCGCCTCCTCAGTCATTTGCCATGTCTGCTTCTCTGTCTCCTGTTCCTCGCCGTGTCTCTCCTACGCCTACCCGGTGTCAGTCATTCGGAAACGTATCGCTACCATCGATGCGGACCACGGCTTCTGCTGCAAGCCCTGCGTCCTCATCGTTCTCTGTCGCGCCTATTCCTTCCTTCTTGCCGTCTCTGACAAACTCTCGTGCTGCTATGAGCTTTGCCGTGGACAGCTACAACAAGTCTTTCTCTGCCAAATACATTGACAGATATTCCATGTTATCGTCACCTGCAAACCTTTCCGCTTCTCACATCTACCGGCCTTCGATGATGCCCTTGCCCTCGACCAACTCCTCTCCCGAGTCCATGATTTCTGATGATTCACGCTCCACCACTTCTTCGATGATGTCCTTCAATGGTGAGATAGTCACGCCTGCCTCGCTGCTCCGTTCCATGCCCTACCAAGGACATCGGCCACAGATGCGCAAGAAGCATACTAGCTCCAGTTTCAACGTCTCTCAGAAGTGCTACCTGGACATGGCCCCACAGATCATGCCTATTAGTGAATTTGGATCCGGCCTTACACAGTCCCCTGTGCCTCGTGACGAGGAAGCGGCCCGGATTCTGCACGACATCAAGTTCCAGAGTGGCAATTCACTCAAGTCGAAGCGTAGCTACTCGGTTATGTCGGCTAACTCGTGTGACAGCGATAGTCCCTTGCAAGACAACGTTCGCAAGATACTGGCCGCCCCTCAGAACATGTGGCTTACTCCTGAGTCTGATACAGAATCCAACAAGCGTGTTCGTTATTTGCAAAGCTCAAACATGAACTACTACATCCCTACTGTCTCTGCGTCTGCTTAAAGTGAAGAGTTGATGATCTTTCTTCGCTTGATTATAGCAACAGACACCAATACACACTCCCTTTTGTCGATCCGCAAAACTTCTCATCCTTATATTGAAAACATATATGACATGAATGACGACCTATACTTACGAGTGCGACGCTGCCGAGAGAAAACGTGCTGCTGCACATGTGGATAGAAACGTCTCAATGTGCTAGTCATCAATCACCATATACTCTCAAGATTTGCATGCGAAACCCTCTTCCTATTTTCATTGGTACGCCACATAGCATATCACTCACATACTTGAATATAGTATGTGCTGTGCTCCGATCCTTTCGTTGACTAGCTTGTCTTGAAGCCACGGCCGAAAGGTTTTGTCCTCAGGGCAGCCAACTATCGTAATCGTACTGTCATGTAATGAGTTTTATTCATCTTCTAAGCAATATCCTCCTCCATCCTGCTGCTACCTCTTATATCATCCATATATATCATCTACGTTAGCAATACGTCGGACTTTTTCCAACGCCGTATGACTCCTTGTACAATAAATACCACCTTCTACACCCATCAACCACTATCTTTATTCTCTTTCCTATGTTTTCACTTAGCAGATGTACTTTGCATACTATCCTACTGTCACGATCTGAATCCGCTATCATCTTATTTACACCTGAACGTTTTCTTTGAATGATACCTACTTTATCTACTATATCTCTTTCCTGGTCAACTCGGTACTGCTCTTTGCCTTCTTTGCGTCAACGTATACCTAGGAACCAGTCCACCTGTACACTTGGAGTTGCTTATAGTTTTTAAGTTTTACTTTTCTATTGCTTTTGCGCCTTATATTCTTGCCATTCACTTGTTTCACGTCCATTTAAAACAAAACAACAATACTTTATTTATACATTTTTTTCAAGGGATTCTTTTTTTCACGTTTGCATTATTCAAATTTCAACAAAATGATATAACAGAATAAAAACTTGGGACTTGCACATATTTTATTACTATCTATTGTATATACCTTGGATTCGATAAAGATAGGAGATTTGGAGAGAGAAGAAACTTAAGAGAAGTATTATAGTGATACAATATTTGCTCTTGATATCGTGGGATACTGGGAAGAAACGAAAAGGAGAAGAAGATACAAATCAAAACGAGACTGACTCTTGGACGCAAAAATGTTGACAGCAGATACATTCTCTTTCTTTGGCGATGATGATATCTCTGAAAAGAAGCAACGAACAAAATTCAAAATCAAAAATAACAAACGTATATAGTGTATGAACAACTATTAGCCTATCTGATAACTTATTTTTTTCTTTTATAATGAGCAATATTTTCTCCTAAATTTCTGGTGGTGTTAATAAACAGCGTGATGACCTATGAAATAAAACTAGCGTTAATAAAAAAATATGGTGATGTTTGGGCTGACATGACTGATTCCATGTATTGCAAGCCTATTTTGTATATAGACTTTACTAACATGAAGTTGAGCGGAGCTGATGATTGTCCTCATAGAAAAGAAGAACAACTCAGAAAACATACCTCATGTTTTAACTTCATATACGAAAACATGTAATTAGAGTTGAGCTATATTTGACAAACAATACGTGCTTTAGTTCATTTCTATCTGTATATATGAAACTACAGTATATTATTTCACAGAAGGAAACATCGGAAAGTATGAAGAGTTTGATATATAAGACGAAATGGAAGCAGAGAACAACTTCATGATATCACGATACTAGCGGGGTGGTTACAAGTTATGTGGTTAGGTAATTGGAGCACTTATTTGCGAATCAAGTTTTCACTCAAGCCCTTAGACCGTTCATAGTACATCAGAGCCATGTTTCTTATAGCTTCCTGGTATATCTTGGTAGATATTCAAGGCTCTGTCGAGGCTATGGAGTTAGAGATTTGAGGGCAAGCTGTTGAAAAAAAGCCATGTTGCCAACGTCTTATGACACAACTCCAGACTCTTAAGAGGAAGGGAACAGTCCGGACTACACAATGACTCCTTGGCACAGACAGAACAAGGGAGGAAGATAGAATAGGTGGATTGGACGTATAGTTAGATCAGAAGGTGATGTCAGGAGTCCGCTATGAGGATATTAAGGGGTTCTTCTCCGATTCGTTTGTTCGAAGATGTGGCAATAGTTTCGTCAGAGAGAGGATATAACCGCATACACGGCCAACAAGTGTATTACATGTGCAACGGCCTTGTACTGGTTGATTTTGATTACAGTTTGGCACACCTTGTGCTCATGAGATTCTAAGTAAGGGAATAATCACAAAAGAGGACATTGATTCCTACCACTGGTTAGAACGAAACGCCGCTTTAGAAGATCCCTTTCTTGATATTCAAGGTCTAAGATATATCACAAATAGTAGGGGTAGGCCAAGAAATCAAGGTAATTTCAGTAACTTGGTGTTTCCACCCTTCCTCTACCAAGTTCCTCCATAGGTCTTCATCACACTGCCCCATCGATTCAGCGTGAGTTAAGCACTTGGGAGCGTAGTGGTACACTTCAAACTCTAGATCAAAATGATCAATTGCAATGATTAGCATACATAACATATCATCTGTTGTCAAGTAGCCCTCTATTTGGCTTCTTACTTTCTTGTATTCACATGCACCTAATTCCATAGTTTTACCTAAGTCCTAATGTGCCCTTTTATCATTAAATATACAAATATATCACCGCCTAGAATTAATTACCTTTATTCGCCATAGTTGAATGAACTTTTGCTTATATAGTTATAATCACAGTTATATGGGCACTTGAATGATTTTTGTTTTTTTATATATATATATATTTTTGTATCTTTATCATTTTTTAAAAAAAATATTAAAAAGGTCAAAAGGCGGTGAAGATGGTGCACCAATTAGGCAGCGGGACGTATTCAAAGTGTAAACGGGGCGTATAAATAGTGTGACCCAATAATTATAATCATGTACTGGTACTTCTTCTTTCGAGCTGTCAGCTGGCAAAGATCTCATGTTTGCAGTTGGTATGTACGTAGTTTAAGTACTACTGAGATTGTCTTTAGAGGCGGAAATATGTACATACTACGGCTAACATGGTTGCCGGCTTTAGTATACTGAAAGATGCGACGCTGTAGATTGTGCATAAGATAAAAAGAAATATTCATAATTTTGTTGGTAAAAATTGTATTTTGAACGTGTCGTAAAAGATAAACAGAAGTAGCACTTTGCCAACTGGCAGCTCTAGTGTCAAGCATGAGATGTGAGATGAGTTAGTACCAGTACATAATCATTTTGTAAAATCAAGTATTTTTCTCATACCCCAGACAATTTTAGCAGTTCCGCTCAAAAACCACGTAGTAGTTCTTTAAGGTCCCGTCTCCAACTGTCGATGAGTAGACTCTATCTAAGAGGTAGTTCTTTCGCCGTAGTTGCTATATGTAGAGGTTAACAACCAGCCCATTCAATCCGGCAGAAATAAATAGCGGTGTCCTAAAATAGTAGAGTGGGTCTAGGGTTGGGTTAATGCTTGTGCAAATAGTGAATCCCAAAATTAAAACCAAGTAAAATTGCTAAATTAGCTAGAATAATATTCGCCTTGCTGTTTTAAAATTGACGTTGACTTTACCTTAGGCTCTTACTAGGTCTTCTTTGTGGTAGGAAGTGATTCTAAGTACGCTTTCCGAAGAAAGAGGTCATGTGGGTCCAACTTTCCTCTTATTTAGTTAGAATTAAAATTGCGTCGCTCTCACTCGTCACTGTCGACAGGATATTTTCACGTGACTTGGAGTGTGACCTGGCGTGTGACTTGTGGACGGTTTAGACTTTGGATGGGACTTTGGACTTTTTCTTGGCCTTTGCAGATTGTATTATGTAGGGCCGATCTTCTGAATTTCTATAACTCTACTTAACCCTAGTATGATATGATGCCTTTAATGTAGTCATATTCAAAAACAATCATCTATATAGTTGTCTCTAATTGAGACCTATTTTGATCAAGTTAAAGTAGCAGTGTTAAGAACTGAGGCGAACAGGAATTATCGTAATCAAGGGCGGAGAGGTTGAGAGTGGTTGCACACAGAACAAAGATTCAAGGAGAGGGATTCTTAATATTGCTAGCTATCTAGATACTACGAAACAAGGAGAGTGGTCAACGAGTTGTAAGCATGAGGGGAAAAGGAAGAGATTAAACTAGGAAACATGATAGAGGGGAAGACTAGTATTTATGCTTCGGTGAAGTACTGGTTAATTAGGTATCACGGAAGGACCTATCGACAAATCCAACCAGGGCAGAGCCGAGAACCTAGGCAGAACTTAAAACCCAAACAGAATATAACACAGAGCGAACAGGACAAACAACCATCGTTGTGGAACCTTGTGAAACATAGTGACAGGTTCTGGCATACTCCATAGCATAAGCACAAGATTGCCATGAAATGACAATCACCACCAGGCAGAACAGAGCAGAGAAGAACAGAGAATAACGGAACAGACAAGAATGGAACAAACAAACCAGAACAAAACAAAGGTTCTGGCACAAACTATGATACCAATGCAAGCTGCTACTTCATGGCACCAACACAAGCTGTCATTTCATGACAAGTAGCCCAAGACAAAATACTGCTGGCATAAGCAGAGAATAACAGAGCAAGAGAAGTTATGCTCTTGAGTGTTAAGTAAGAATGTGATGTTTACGAGCCGACTTTTATTCGATCACCATACTAAAGTCATGATTTTTATAAAAAAGCGTTGCGTGGAACCACCGGAGGCGGAGCTCTATTCGTCAACTGAGCGCATTAACAAGAAGGGAACAACAAAAAGAGAATGACATAAGATAACACAAGATAATAGGAGATGACTGAATCATACAACGATCTTTTGTCAGTAATGATATACCTAAATAAACATGGATTGGTACAATATATATGTGCCTGTTAAATATAAAAAATAAGTTCATAAACGAAGACAGTAAAGGCCAATATCGTTCGCAGCAAACTGTAGTAAAGATAAACAGTAATCAATTCTCTTAATCAACTAAAGTCCTTGATAATTAAAACTATGACAAAGGTAACTAGAGGATATTTATAATTATAGTGGTAGGGCAGTAATGATATATGAATGTTGCCACCCAGTTGGCGTTAGGAATAACCTCTAAGAACGGAGCTTGGAAGCCCAAATTTAATTGTACCTTCTGTCCTACACTTCATTAAAACGAGAAGAGTGATGCAAGAGTAATTAATTATTATATCGTAAAAACCAATGTTTATTTTGATACATGGTAGTTTGATTTTAGTGACAAAATATGGCGTGGTTTACTAGTATAATGATTACGTTATAAGTGACGGTTACTTGTTGTTTCCTATCGAAGTTAGGGAAGAGTAAGAATTTGTAAGCAAATAGCCACATGATGTTGAATTCTCGTTATGGTTGTTTTTTTGATTCATCATTCAAAATTCAATTCCACTTGAAGCCATTCCCTGATATCTAACTTTCATCGCCAACGCCCACCCACATCATGCGTTCCCATGGTGAACAGATGCTCGAGTTGAAGCGAATGATTGCATCGGTAAGTGGTCTAGAAGACTAGATAGGAACAACACAAGTTTTCCAAGCTAACATAAAATAAAACTACAGAAGCTAAGACAGAGCCACGAACAGGAGGTGCCAAGCCTAAAACGGACGGTGTCAAGCCTGAGGCAGACAATAACGAGTCAAGGACAGAAGATAGAAAACCTTGAAGAACGCCTGGTAAGTAAAAAGCCAAAATATACTAGATATAGTTATGTAAGAGTACTGATCAATGGATTGAATAGAACATGTCAGTGTTTGTGAGCTACGTCCAACGTATTTTCACTCATTCGCACTTCAATACTAGTTCCGGTGAATCAGCTTCTCATGCTCGCAAGAGTGTTGTCAAAGCCAGTCAAACGAATATTTCTGGAAGATTCTACCCTAAGGAGCTTCTTCAATGGATTGTCTTTGCTAGATTACATGACCAGAAGTTTGATGAAGCAAAAAACTTATTTGGTAGCAAACGTATCTTTCCTCCTTTTGCTACAATGATGAATAATCCTGAATTCAAAGTCAAGCAACATATCTCTATGGAACCAGATGTTGTCAACTTTTCACGTGAATACATCAAGCAATTTTGGGAAGAGCATATTGCAAGGTTAAAGAACTAGGATGCAGCCTTATATCATTTCATCATAAAGGACATAAAGGACATAGAGGACGCCTTGTCTCAATTCCCCAAAGTAAAAGTAAGATAACTGCTACTTCATCACCATTGCTATCTTCACCCGATAGATCTCGGAATACTTGGCGAAACGGACATGCTGCTAGGACACGTCCGGATTCTATCTGCGTAGGCCAATTTGGCAATGAAAAACATAACTTGTTGGTTGGCCATTGAATACAAGTCTACCAAGACACTACCTCCAGCTGCCATTTCACAAGTCTCATCATCTAGGATGAGTGGTGGCAATCATACAGTATTCTCTGCTATTCCCCAGAATATTGGGCAAGTCAATAGTCAGCAAACTATTGTTGCCAAGTGCCTAGTCCAGACTTCCCATTATATGGTGTCTCAAGGCCTTGAGTATGGCTACCTGTCTTGTGGCCATTGCACCATCTATCTCCACCATAATCGAGAAAATCCTGGTGTGCTGTTGCATCATGCTCAAATCAGCCTGCATAAAAATGGCAAGTTAGAAGGATTAGAAAAGCCCTTACGCCCTGAAGGGCTATCCTATCTCGGAAATGATATCAAGCATACACCTATTGCACTGGTATTCACTATGCTGCTTTTAGCACTTGACCAACCACCAATGAGCAACGAAGAGATAGCTCGCATAGAGACAAGTCTGGTCCGATGGAGCGGCTTCTATCCAGATCAGAATAGCAGCTTGACTTTGGATGCCTTCCCAAGATAGAATCTGAGCCAGACATCATCAGCCCCAGCAAACCCACTAGCGGTACAAGGGGAGAACCTACCAACAGATTCACATGATGATGGCTACACATCTATGTACGACACCGTCTCTAATATTGTAGCCAAGGTACAGACTTTTACGAACCACACGAACAGGACTTATCGTGATCGAGGGAGGGCGAGGGTGAGAGAGGTTGCACACAGAATGATGCTCTAATGATAGTAATTCTTGATATTTCTAGCTATCTAGATATCAAGAAACAAAGAAGATGATTAACGAGTTGCAAGCATGGGGAAAGAAACGTAAGAGACCAAACTAGGAAACATGAGGAGAAGACCAGTATTTATGCAAACATAGTAGAGGTGAAGACTAGTATTTCCCTCTTTGCTTTGGATATTTCCCAGTAAAAGTTCTTAGGCAAGATATGTATGTGTGTATGTATGTACATACATGTTAGAACAATTTGTGTAGCTATGCATTACATCGTAAACTATATTTTACAGCTACTGAATACTAGATGAGAAAGTTTGACAAAGTAGAAATATACAATAAATTTTACAACATCATGAAATGTTCATAAGATTGTTGATCAAGATCTTGAGTTGCACATGAATAGGAGTCAACAAATGGGTTAGCGATGCAATTGTCTAGTATTCCCTATATACTGAGTCCATGTTACCAGTCACAAAGAGAAAGAAAGTAGATATTCACAGTGTTCCTCCACGATGTGTAAGGACTGTGGGCCCAGAATAATTGATAAATAGCGAGATGTCTCACATTGCAAAGATATGTAGTTAGGTCTTTCTTCAAAGCTCGAGAGGCTAATATCAACGAACAATATTTCTTGAATTCACAAGTCACACGCCAGGTCACACTCCAAATCACGTGAAAATCTCTGGTTGACAGTCAAGCAATAAGTAGGAAAGCGGCGCAATTTGGGCTCTGACCAAATAAGAGGAAAGTTGGTTCTACTAACGTAAGTCAACCAGTACTAGTTGTCACCGATTTCAATCCTGTTAATGAGTCTTCTATCATCATTTGCAATGTTTCCCTTTCAATCTGTGACTCAATGTGGTAGATAGAAGATCATAATAACGGCAGATGTGAATAGGCTTAAATACTCGGGTCCAAGTTCCGAAAAGGCCTTTTTATTCTATACATTAGATACATAAAGATACCTAATAACGAAGAGATATCAAAAGACTACTATCATACTATTGCTATACGTAGTCTACATGATGTTAGCATTTATTTCATATAGATTCTGCAACTACGAAGTCTTGAAATGATCATGTCAATTAGGACCTTGTAAAGTTCGTAGGATAGGTCGATCAAGCTCATATTTATATGTATGTACGTACATAAGTGTATGGACTGTCTATTCAAAGGGGGCCTACGTTAAGATCGGCCAAGTCTTCTGAGCAAGCTGTCACATTCAGTCTTATCGGATAGTACATGTGATATATGATTAAGTTTCTATGGAAAATTACATCAAATATGCTCTTGATACACTTGAAAGATATCTTCTACATTAGATTTATCTTGTAAGTCACGGATATGACCACCATACGGGAACATATTATCGATAAGGCAGAATATAAAACATATAAGAAAGAGGAACAGTGACTATGAAAGACCATAGATTGAGTCCACGGATTGCGGGTTACTTGTGCTTACATAGTGTAAGCTATGACCATGATAAGGCAGATAACTACGAATTCTATCGTAGTATCTTATAAATGTGTTCTTTAGAAATCGTCAGTTTCTCCTTCTCTTTGCAATGTGGCCCTGACACGGGAGAAGTTCCGGTAGTTGACAGATATGACTAGTACGCAAACAGATAATGTCTATACCTCTAAGGCTATTGTTATTAATATGAACATACATAGTATATAGAGTAGTACTAATTACATCCTTTTGTCTTGCCATCTTGGTGAGGGGTGGGCAAGGATAATTTTCAGTTCGTTATTTTCTTATCTCTTGAGCAAGATGTTAAGCCGAAGGCGCTTGAAATTCTATGCAGGGATAGAAACGGGCGTTTTACTATCACTATCACTGCTAGGTTTGTCCTCTATCTATTCTCTGTCTCTACGAAGTGGCTTGGAAAAAGTCTATATGATAGTTTGACTGTGATGGATCGACAACTTTTGGAATTGTAGGATAATAATGTGAGTTTTACATAGTATGCATGAGCACAAGAAAAGTAATTAAAAAATATAGAGATAATCTCTTGGAAATCTATGGTATGGTAATTAGCCCAAAGACCTATTGTTTATCTCGAGCTCTTTATCTTTCTATTTTAACCTAGTCTGATAAAGAAGAAGGAAAAAGGTCTCCTCAGACGAGAAAGAAAGGTTCGTGCGTCGTTCTTGCATATAGCGAGATATCAAATACATTCCGTTGAGATTATTGTTTTTTGAAATCTTTTGGGGGTATTTATCTTTTTCTGAATAGATAAAAAGAATTCTAGGCAATTTTCTTATCAGTTCTCGTTTTCCTTCTTGTTTTTTATAAGGATACCAGCTGTTCCTTTTACTGCCCAATTCATCTTTCTTGATTTCTCGTTCCTTTTTGGTTTTTGAAAAGAGTTTGGCTGCTCGCCGTTTTTCTATCACTATCATTGTATTTACTATCTATCAACATTCGATATCTCCATAGAATCTTGACTTTTGTTTTCATGCCTGTTGTCTTTCTATGTGAACCAACTTTCAGCAATTTCGACCGACGACGATGACCCCAATAATGTGAACGAACTTCTACAAGTATTGCCGGTTACCCTATTGAAAGTGGTCGAATATACCGCAAGTCCTTCGATGGCTACTCTCTCACTTGACATTGTCGCCGTCGTTCCGAAATAACTCGACTATCATCACGTGACAGAACTGATACATCAAACCCTGAATAACCCTACGCATGTCTTAATAAGCGTCTGGAATCAAGGGACTCATCAACGCCCGCAGATCGACGGAACGGACATGATGAAGTAACTGTCTCCTCTCTTCTCTAAGGACAAAGGAGGAAAGAAAGAGAGGCTTGCTTTTGGTGAAGGTGTTCATTCTGTTTGCCCGTAGGGGGTCTTGAGCGACTAACTGCAATGTCTGGTATGACGATGTCTGGCCAATATGCTTAGAAGCGGAATGATTCGAAATATTAACCTTGAACTGGAAGACATCACCATGTCCTATAGCATCACATCAAGGCAACATCCATTCTCCAGGAGTACGATGAGCCATCCTGTATCCATACGACATTCTTATGAAAATCTGGAACACACAAAATAACAGAACAGCCCGAGATGCCTCACCACGACCTTTTCTTTCCCTTGATCTTTCCCCCACGAAACGACATCTTGGTTTTTGTGTTGGGCTGGGTGGATGGTTGGCTGAGCAACCAAACTGACTGCCCTTGCCAATACAACAAGATATGACATATGGACAGTGTCACCTTACCTCTCTTGCGACCTTGGCCTTTTCTTTCCGTTCTTTTCTTTGCTATTTGGCTCGTATAGCGTGAGATGAACCCCGATTTTCCTTTGTCTGTTCCCTTGCTTTCGTTTGGACGTCGTTCTAAGCCATCTGCTCGAGATTTGGTTTTGGTGGGAGGTAGCCTCGGCCGTACTGAGACTGTTACTTCGGGGTAACGGAGAAGAAGGACGTGACGCTTTTCATTCTCTGCTAAGAGCTATACCCGAAGCATGAATGAAGTTGTCGCTTTTGAGAGCAATGCAAACACTCACTTCTTTGTTCTATCCGGGCCGTCTCTCGGCTCTCACGATACCCGTTTTCTATACTCTGTCCTCGACAAACAAGCGACCAAAACCATTATATCGTCATCGTCATTGTCAGACTAACAAGTCGTTGTGAATCTAATCCCGCATTTCCAGCTTTGGCCGAAAACAGCCTAGCTTCTTCGTCTAACCATCTTCCTTCTTAGTGAATTCTTTAGTTTATAGACCTCCTTTCACCGCCCAAGAACCACGAAAATAATACAGAACGAACCTCGATTATCGATATAGAGAGGACTAAAATACAGAAAAAGGGACATGCTGGGGTTTTTTTTGTATTCAATTGACTCTCATAGGCCAAAGAGATGACGCTAGGTTTTATTTGATGTACAAACAACGAGTAGAGACGAAAGCCTCAATCCTGGATAAAGTCTTCTCTTCGTTATTTTTGGCCGTTTCTTGTTGTACCGGCTAAATAGGACCACAAGACTCTTGACCGCTTAAGATCTGCGCTTTTTTCCAACAACAGAGCAAAAACGCCGTTGTTGATCTCGTGATATTTTGCCTTCTAGGCGATCTTGAGAACGACAGCTTTCTCATTATGACATATGAAGTATCTTGTCACTTGATGTTCTTCATCTTCTTCTTCTCTATATCGCATTTCGCATTTCGCATCTCGTGTTTCAATGCTTTACATGTATGAGCCATGGCCTTTTTAGAACACAAAGTAGCCTTAACTTGATACCTACTTAGCCAAAAAAAGACGATACAAGTACAACTATAACCATACTAGAGGTCAGAGGCCTTTCTCGGCTCTATTCCTTGCAGACAGACTATACAAGGGCCAAGTTCCTTTAGCCAGAAATGCGCGTTTTAAGTGAATACAGCCAAGCCAGCATTTTTTCCTCCGGCCACTAAATATTGATTACTGACCAAGATCGATCTTGATATAGTTAGTTGTGCATATTAGTGTGCTTTTGTGAGTTAAGACTTTAAGTCCGAGATATGTATTGAGCGAAACGAAGAAGAAAGATCGTACGATGAATAGGTTATACAAGTTCTTTTTTTTTCTCTTTTTTTTTTTTTTGCTGCGATGTTGTAATGATAGCCGCAGTTCACCCATATCTTATTTTTACTTTGTTCTAATACCACGCATGTGTCAACTATCAATAATTAACAAATGTAACGCCTCGTTTATTTCTAATTTTTTTTCTGTTTGCCAAGTCACTAGGATACTAAAATGCAGTCTTACATGTAATCACAACATCCAAACATGTTAATTCCAGAAATATCCTAGAACAAAACAATACAAAACAGAAGAAGCCGAATAGCGCGGAATTTGATATGTCATAATGTATAGATACATAAACTAAAGAGGGCGAGTAAAAAAGCAACAGTAGCATCCAATGACCTTCAATATTGAAAGTCCTCTGTGATGAACGGCAACTTCATAACCGGAGGAACCCATCGCACTGACTTCTCTGCCCTTGTCAGCCAGCTAAGAGGCGACACAGAGCAGCCAGTGCTTCTTCGTGCTTTTTCCCTGATGCTTGTCGTTTGGTTGTATGCGTATGCAGTCAAAGTATGTAGCTGCTCAGCCCGTGGCCCCGTCTTATACATATTACAGAGTTAAAGACGGCGACAACGACAGGCCGTTTGACCGATGAACAAGACAAGATCTATGCACATTGGTGTTGTTCTGTTAAGCACATATTCTATTGAACTTGTCGTGGCTTGCTGCCACCTTTCATCCTTCTTGTAGAGGTTGATTTGACCCCCCCTTCTCTCTCTTTCTCTCGTTATTGTCTCTCCGCCTTGTTTCTAGTCGGCTCTTCGCATCTCTCCGACATCGAAAGGTGATAGTTATACTGCATTGGTGTATTGTAATTTGCTGTTGGCAATAACTCCGCTTCTATCCCTGGCAAGCCGGGGCGGAAAACTTCAGGAACTGTGCGGAAAGGAAGACAGGAAAAGTGAGGATGCCATGCTTTGTTGTCCGTAATCCCGCCGAATATTTAGCCTTGTTTCGTCGTCTCCCTCTTATGCCTAGATTTCAGATTAACAACTCTCTTTCCCTCAAGACCCGAGTTCTTGTGACATAATAGAAACTCTGCCATTGGACGCCTTCAAAAGCTTGTTTCCTCCCCACTAATATACGTCTGTATACGTACTATGTAGTACCACTACAAGTTGTAATACTACTATTTAGTTTCTCCTTGTCTCGCGGCACTGGGACACAGAATGCCAACGCCCGGAGAACATATTAAACACCAGCTCAATAGTACATGGAAGCGAGCAATTAACTAAAGGCTGGCTTTGTATTGGGATTGTTGTGCATGAAGCTATCAATCAGTCAAGCCGACTGTCGTCTACTACAAGAAAATAAATAGCATAAAAAAGCCAAGCAATGTGATCTCAACCAGGCTCAGAACAGGATGGAACATAGAAAACAAGACAAAAAGAAACGTGACTAACGCACGTACTTCTTTAGCTTGTGCTAGCAAAGAAGACTCGATAGAAGATGATACATAACAGTGGCTGTCAGATTCAGTGAATGTCTTGCTATCAAATAGATCCGTTCAGTCGGCGTCGAAAGCTCCCCAGTGGCAAAATATTCATCACGAGCAATCTCTGATAGTAATAACAAAAAAAAAAGCACGAGAACATGGAAACAACATGACAAGCCCGAGTAAGTCGTCTCACTTTACCTTCCTCAATACCCACGCACTTGCCCATATTTCCCCACGTAAACCCCCATTCTTTTCTTTTTCTTGTCTTAGTGAGCCGCGCCGAGCTTGCCTTCTATATGTTGTTTGTTTGTATATATATATATATTGTGTACTGGGCAAAGAAGGGCCTGGTGTCGTAGTGGTGTCGGTTGCAATGTTGCAGTGTCGTAATGTTGTAATGTTGTAATGGTGTATATGTAGTGATGTAGTGATGTAGTGGTTGGCTGGTTACAATTGTGGTTTGTTCTAGGCTCGTCGAAGTGGTCCAATCCGATAATGCCCCCCCCCCCCCCCCAACTCTCTTCTTCTGCTCGGTTGCGCAGGCCCAGCTCGTCGTTTTATATTGGTTTAGTAAGGAGATTTCAGTTTGTTTTCTTCATGCTCCCTTCCTTAGGCATGCGCATACATACTTCCATAGTCTTATACTATAAGACTGAACTCCTGCTAGCTCGGCGTTTCTAGATGACAGGACGATCGGCCAACTATCGCTCATGTGTGTTACAGCTAGTTCATATACAGCTGTGGATGTACAGTGCCAGGAAACTGATGTACATCACATTACATATATGCGTACATACATATATACCTGTTGTATACTAATATATGGCCAAGAAAAAGAGTCCAGTCCAGCTTTCGCCACGCTAGTAACAGTAGAGTTACATGTTAAACATGCATCAAAAGAAAGGTAACGGAGGATTGGCCTGTTGCTGCTGCTGCTGCTTGTTTGCTAGTTCTATTAGTGTTGGCTCTATTACTACTTGTAGCTGCTAGCATGTACTGTGAACAGGGTACAGGGTATAGCGAACAAGGAACAGGGTGCTGCAGCAACATGTGTGTGTGCGTGTGTGCGTGCGTGCGTCTGCAGCTACTAGGTATGTATGATGGGAAAGTTGAGTAGTTGTATGGGTTGCAACTTCGTGTATATCTGTATGTATACATATATTATGTACTTGTAGTGGTATGTCGACGCCGGCGTCGCATGGATGCACATATGCATCTAAGCAATATAGAAAGTCAG
Organism: Davidsoniella neocaledoniae; assembly: GCA_009806295.1. NCBI lineage: Eukaryota > Fungi > Ascomycota > Sordariomycetes > Microascales > Ceratocystidaceae > Davidsoniella > Davidsoniella neocaledoniae. Next base: position 20,331 of record RHDR01000144.1, read on the forward strand.
CGTGGTAATGACACTTGGTTAGGTGAGCGGGCCATGACCCGAAAACAGGAACTTGTTTCTAGGCGGACGCCAATCGTAAGAGGGATAGAAAGAAGGACGAGGTGTACTAAGAGGGTCGTGGAATGCTAAATCATGTACCAGATACAATTGCTGTATACAAATAACCACAGATACGCTGTAATTGTACATCTAATTGAACGTACACAGTCTGAAAGCATGGCAAAGTCTTACATGGTGTGCAGCCAAGTTCTAAGACATTGTTCCGATTTCGTTCAATTCCTTCCAGAGCCAGTCTACGAAGAAAAGAAGGCATGAACTGGTATTGAAGAATGCAAAAACAAAGCCTCGATGATGCTGGTTTTTGCCGTACAAATAAATTCTCGAGATCATGAGCCTGCGTTGAACATCTCCGTTCTTGCCAACTAGTCTACAACTGTACATGTATGTTTGCTTGGTAGTTGCACATGTTGCAATTATCGAGTCTGTTCGTCCTGTCTCCACATAAGTTCTTTCCTCGCGAGTCTATCGAGTCCACTGAGTCAATAGAAAACGGAAATGCAGTGCACGTCCTTAGCACATCAGGCGACTATAGGCATAAGAGCCAAAAAAAAAAATTGGGTTTAGAAGGGTGGAAGAGCCTCTTTTTCATTCTTTCTTTCTCGGTTCATATTACTGGAATCGCCGTTTGTCCGGACTTGCTCTGTACATTTCCGTTCAGCTCAGGTGGCCTTTGCTAAACATGGGATGCAATCAAAGATCGGATATTATTTGTCTTCGCGCTTTTTTTTTTCCACGCTGAGACTATGAAATGAACCAGCCCGTGAATGAATGTGAATTTGTAGAAGTGCAGGCGGTCATGCTGAGGCCCTTTGAAGGCCCCCCCGAACTTGACTTTTTTCTTTTCTTTGGCATTGCTCTTGCTCTGTTGTTTTTATTTTGGTTATTGCCCCACTGTCTGTTCTATCTTTCCCAGCTTGCAACAAACTACATGGCATGTCATTGGCTGCAGCCCAGGCAGAATGTGGGGCATAGAGCATGCAGTCTAGTAGACTAGGGTCCGGGGTTGCACTGTGATGTTTATGCTCCCTGCAGTTTTGGCATCTAGTGAGATTTTTGAGCGTTGGCACAGTTGCATTAGTATTCTTGTTTTTTTCGTTGAGCCTCGGGCAAAGAAAAAAAATGAGTGCTTCATATTTTGTCGCTCAGACCTATTTTTTTTTTTCCTTTTTCTTCGACTCGCCAATATTATTCGTCTTGATTTACTTCCTGATGCGTCAATTCTCCGGTATTGTCATCGTTACTTTTCAAACCTACTAGACGAACAGCCGATGGTTTAACGATTAAGATTTGAGGGTTCACTTTCTTGTGTCCGATCTGGTTAGGATCCAACTAGATTTATAAAGAGATGAGGCTTTTTTGTATGGCTCAAATCAGCATCCTCCCAGCCACTTGAACACTCGACCGAACATCGTGTGTTAGTACATACATTATTAGTATGTACGCAGTTGTACTATTAGCTGTTATAGAAAGGCCAAACTCGGTCTGATTTCCTCAGCGTAACTGCTTTCAGAAGCGCGCCCGCCAAAACGTGTCCGCTCCCCTGGTCTAACCCACAGTCAGTATAGTTAGTCTACTATTGAAGGCTACTATAAACAAGACGAGCTATTTCTCACATTGAATGCAAAGTGAGTAAATAGTAGCATAAGCAACCCTTTTGCGATCCGTCGTGCATCCTGTTATTTTGTTTGCCGGTTGGCCTACAGGCAAAGGATGCTTGGTTCGGGCAACTATTGATCTACTGAAGCCTCTCAGAGAATCGTCATAGCTGTACATAGTATGTATGTACATATATATATACATATAGTGTATTAGTATGTAGTTGTAATATGTATACGTCGTTGTTTAGCAAGTATGTGCTTGTACAGCTAGCAAAATATCACGTAACTCAAAGAACCATCTCAAGTCTTCGCTGCCGTCGAAACAAACAAACCAACCCATCCCTTCCGCATCAATCAATTAGTCATAGAGAAACCTAAAAGCCTCAGCCTTGCCTGTTAGCTGGTCTTTTCGTTCCTCGTCTGTCTCTTATTTTCTCATTTCAACTTTACATGGATTCTGAGCACATGCTCACCTCGCCGCCGCCGCCAAACTAGAATAGATAGATGGTTTGCCTTAAGCAGACGAAACATTGCCTTTTTAGCCTGTATACTGCTAACACCAAGAAAAAAAAGCGCTTAAGACCCTGAATTTGCTTTACGTGATTTGAACGACCTTGGAAGCGCTTGACGCTTTTAAGTCTGAGATCTCGTCTGTAACTTGTTTGGCGTGGCATTTGGCAGCTCTGACCACCTTGCCCTGGACCAAGTATGGACTTACACGCAGACTTACAGATAAACAAGCCTGTTCAGATCTTTCTTTTTATATTGCTTATCTGCATCGTCTTGTCTTTTATTTGTTCCTAACGTAGAACCAGTTCTCAGTTAAATCGCGCACATTCGGCCATATATTGCCGCCGAGGAACTACGCGACAGCTTGTCGTGCATATATGCTATCCTCTTCAAGAACCCATTTCAAATACTAGATACTAGAATGATTCCAGCCCCGACCAAAGCCAGGATCTGGGACGGGAGACCAACAGATGGCAAATGAAAAGGTCTCCTCTGAGCCTAGTAGCCAGAAAATAGTAGTACTACTCATACCATGTTGCCGTTACAGTTCCATCATCCAACAAAAATCCAAGTCTTTGTTGCTTATGCACCGTTGCTCTATTTTCACGGTCGAGAATAATGGATAGAGTCTTGATTCCTTTGACCACTTCTCTACAACTATTCTTAGGCCTGGCCACGTATGTATTTTCCACTACAATCGCTTCCATCACCGTTCGCTTGCGACACACAGACCGCATCAGAAAAAAGAAAGAATATGCCAACTTTACAGGCGTATAGTAGCCGATTCACATTCTACAACCTATTTGTAGGTATGTATCTGTATTAAAAAAAGAGGCTCTGTTCTAAACTTGGGCCACCGTCGCAAAAGCTTGCTCTAAATTCTACTTCCTTGTCCTAACTAGAGCTGATGAATGAAACGCAGAAAAGGCGCCAAGGCTTACTTACAACATGTACTATATGTAGTTGCCTTGTTGTAGTGGTAGTAGTTGAGAACAAAAACATGGCTAACTAACAAATCCTTGACTCGGTGTTCTTAGACATCCAAGCTCCGCATACATCCGTATTAAGACTGAAGGGACAGGCCTATCCGTCTTTTCCGTGACATTCATTCTCCAGTGCAAAACCTTGATACTTACCTGTACGTCCCTGTCTTTAGAATGTTGCCATATCTCGGCCAAAAAAGCAACATCGACAACAACAGCAAGTGTAACATTGATTATACGCCTATTCAATCTTCAAGTTAGAAGACTTGATACCTCTCTTCGCTCATGGCCGCTTCGCCTCTTGTTACTAAAACATGTGTACTTGTAGATCCGACAGCACCCTGTCAACCCAAATACATGTAGCATCCTGTGTTCCTAACTTTCTGCTTTGGTGTTTCCTCGGATCTACCCGTCTCTATTTTGCTATTTCTTTCTTTATTTTCTTATCATTGGCCTTCCTCGCTAACATGTAACGCCGGCTAAGAAACGACAGCAAATGCCGTGCATTCAAACCTTGCGACCAATTTCAATATGCAAGGCGGGCATTGATCTCTACTTGGCGATGTGTACGGGGAAGTCTGTCAAACAACAAAAAAGAAAGACATAGAAAGGGAAACCCGATGCATATAGGCATATATCACATTTCCGCGGCTTAAGGTTAGCATGCCTTCTTTTGGCCTTCTCCATCAAACATGCTACCATAAACTGGATATAAGACTATACGTAGACTAGCCTGTAAAGATCTGTGGGAATGAGGTTATGGGATCTTAGTCTATAACGAGGTTAGCATGAAATGGCCCTTCTTCGTTATTTTCCAGATAATGTTTTGTCATTTAATAGGATATAGTTATTAGTATTTCTTTTCTAATGATACTTCGTCTTCCCCTCTTCACTCCTCACGGCCCAGTTCCTGCCGATCTTTGGGTCCCAGGCGTAGAAATATATATGTATAGTAACATTGTAATAAATCGTTTGGTCCGAAGGCCGAATTTCCAAATAAGGTCGTAGAGCCTGACACTTGAGTTCACAAAATCAAGTGGTAACAGCCCGACTTAGAATAGAAACCCTATAACAGGTTCGAATATCTTTACAAGTCCTAAAAGTTATCTTGTCACATCTATGTATAAGTATTTTTTAGATTGCATGTTACGAGAAGTCTTGATACAGTCAGTTATGAGCGTCCATAGTTTGGTATACTTAGTGGTTGTTGGCTATGTAAGCAGCTATTGTGTGCCTTGATATAGGAAAAAATGACATTGTTTTTATAAAGTTTCCCGGACGAAGTGGCTCTCGTGACTTATTACTGCATGTTGAAGCTCATTTTATTTTCCAAGACGCATAGTCCACATAAGTGAAAGCTCTCAAGTCAAGACTTCAAAGCTTTCCCTCGGCGCAGTTCAAGCAGCTCCAGCCAACCAGACATAGTGGAAATCTAATCATACGTATTTATAGACATACATATACAATGCACTGAATTAGATCGGACTTAGGAAGTAGATAATAGTGAAATATTAGAATAATAAGAGTAATTCTTAAGCTTGAGCTTTTTATTTACCCACAACTACATTTATACACATATACAGAGAAGCTTGACGCTAGAGGGATAACTTTCCTAGGCTAGAATAAACAAAACTTGGGAAATCCTAAGCATCGGGCCTGTTACCATTCCTAAATGTAAAGGAAGCTGAGACGCCGTTAGTTAATCGACAGTCTAGTGAAACTAGGAATGATTAATGAAAAGAGCTTATTTGGGTTGTGCCCATGGAATTCCTGTCGAGATGGAAGAAGCCAACGAAAGTAAAGTGGTCAAATAACATACATATCAGCATACATCGTTGTATTAGTACACATGTAGAAATGGAAGAAAGGAATGACTACCTTACCAGACTTTCAGGACGACGCAAAAGTAAGGAAGGATTAGGGGGAAATAGATTGGGTCAAGTTGTCTAGTTAGTCGTTTAAGTATGTATTGGACTGACCGGGTCTGACTGACAAAATGTATAGGTTAGCATTTCTGAGGAAATAATAATCAATGGAAGAATGATGGAAATAGAAAATATAAAGGATCATGTCTGACATACGGATCAAAAAAGACACATAATTTCCAATGTTTATCTTCGAATTGGCATTTGAGGGTTCGTAGTGCCATGTGTTACTCATGTATTTAGAAAAGGCAAAAAAAGCATGACATCCTTAAGCCCCATACCAACCAACGGAAAAGACGATTCACGTAAAAGCAAGGCTTCGGTATATACGATTGTATATTCACATGGCATTTAAATGATACATATAGTTTCTATGTAGTAGTAAGATATTTTTTGTAGTTGTAGTAGTCAGTGGTTTAGTTTCTGCCTTGCACTTTGACTTCGTTTTTGTTAAAGTTCATTCTTCGGGTCAAACTCCAAATTCATTCGCACGGGGGGAAAAAAGGTGGCAGAAGACGAGCAGAAAGGTTATTAGCATGTATGTATGTACATAGAATTTCTTCTAACTACATACATATGGAATAATCCTAATAAAAAAAGTAAATCCTAGTTCAATGTTTTAAAGGTCTGTTCGCAGAGCCACATCCCTCACTTGTCTTGATGGATCAATACTAAAGCACAAATTGAAGTAACTAGTTAACCCTTTGCTTCACTTCAAATATAAGGCTCAAAAAAAAGTATTGGTAAATATAGTAGGATACTGTGAACTATGTATATACGATGTTTGTGCTGAATATTGTCTTACTACACTAAATATGTGTATTTTTTGTTTATTTACAAAACACAAGATATATTCTCTTGTATATAACTTCCTCATGTGTTATCATTGCTATTTTTTCGAGACACTAAACTTTGCTTATTTCCGTTTGGAATAGTTAGGACATCAAATAATGGCTGAGGCCTGCAGAGTTACATTCAAGAAGGTTTTTTTCGGTCTGACAAGTAGAGAAGGAAATAAACGAGAAAAAGAAAAAGAGGAAAACAAAGGAAAGATTCTTAAGCAAGGGTTAAGTCCTTACATGATACAGAATGTAGTATAGTTCTAGTTCTTCATTTGAGAAAAAAGAAAGCGTAACTAGTTATCTAGTTGTAGAGATAATACGAGGCGGGAGATAATAAGGCATTGGACAGTGAACAGATTTGAATATCGATATTACCGTGGTGAGATGTCTGACGAGAACCATGTGATGGCGTTCTCATTCTCATCCCATATATATGTATTATCTTTGCTCTGATGTTTCCAGTCGAAACATCGATCAATTACTGGTCTTATTGGTGACACCTTCTTTTTGATCGTGCCTTTTGTTTTATGGCCTTCACTGTTGCTCTTTGTATTTGTATTATATACTGCTTCGGGAACATCACGAGACACTGGCCGGCATCGGTCATAACACAGTTAGTCGTTGATGTCTAGCTGAATGATAAACTGTGGAAGACTAACGCAATGATGCCCTTTTACGGCTAAATTTAAGTCAGAACTACAACTAAGTTGATGGGTAACGTGATTAGTGATTAATTCCCTTGAATGTGCACATGAAAAGTGACGAAAACATACATTATTTCAGATATAATGGGGTGATGGCTAGCTATTCTATAGATGCAAAGTTTGACTTGATATAAAGTATATGCCGATTTTGTGTAGCGGTTATACATCCAAGAAGACGTCATTTATCTAAATTTACTCCTTTGACAACACAATGAAAAGCCACACAGTTCACACCCGTTTGTTTACCCGGGCGCAAAAAATTTTTAATAACACAGCATGGAAAGAAAGACAAACCAAATCATGGGGCTTCTTATCTTTTCCCCGGCCAGCTAGGCCATCGTCTGACATAATATATGTATGTACACACAGTACACAATTAGTAGAACTAAGATATAACAGTAGTTTGTGCTTGATTGTGTGTGATATGAGTCTATAGTGAAAAGTAAGACAAGGTGCAATACTTTGAAGCTAATATCCTTTTCCTTGCATTTACCAAGCCATACAAAAAACAATGATTGGCGCTAAATGGACCATGGCATTAGAATTTCTTCATCAATAGTATTTGTCGTTAACATAGACGAAGCAGAAAAAAAGGGAAAAGGGACTGTCGAGTAAGTTCGTCTGACATATGATCAATGGAATATCAAACTTGGCCCCAAACGTGGCATGGGCTAGAACGCGGAAACAAAAAATGATAGCTTACACACTTTCTATCTGTATGTGTGTGGTGTGAGATATTCGTTTATGGTGGAAAGTAATGATAATCTTGGAGCCTCAGAAGCCATAATAACCAAGTCTCCCCCCCCCCCTTCTATTGAGGTTCTGAGGCTGTAGGGCGTCGCTAAAAAGGCGACTACAACTTTCTTGATTTGCCGTGTTGTTTTCTTATGTGTTTCTTTTTTGTCTTCTTTCACTCACCGACTGATATTTCTATAGTAGTATATTCCTCCATATAAATGCAGTTTGAATTGCCGATTAAGGAGGAAGAAGCAATAAAACAAAACGACGTTTCTACATCCCGAGACCAAAAATCGGGGAAGCATGGAAATACAAACTCTGATCTATATGAGAAGTACATGTACTTGTACAAATTACACAGGAATGTTCGTAATCCAACATGCTGATCAGATCAAGAACGAATCTAGGCTGAGTTTGGGGTAGTATCTGATATGCTTGAGGAGAAGCTATGAGAATTACGGTGGCGATGTGATGTATCTGTATTTAGTTGCATATAGCATATATACATACATATATGGTTCATAGTTGTCTGTATATTGAGGTATAATTTTCCTTGTTTGTTCTCCCTCCTTCTCCGTTCTCCACACAGACATTGGCACTATATGTGCATGTATATATGCGTATGAATTACCGGGATATGGAGAATGAGGAAGTAGAAGGAAAAGAAGATGAAGAAGAAGCACTACGGGAAGAATAAGAAGACCGGATTGAAGGGTCTTCCGGCACCAAGATGTACCATATCGAATACTTTAAGACTAAGATAAATATGAGAGGGATTATGTGGCATCTGAACATTGCAATACAGCAGGTTACATTACTTCCGGCGATCTGGAAAAAAGATGATAATGATGATGTGGTCATGATAATAATGTTCTAGGATTGATGCCGCCACACATGTATATAGCAAGAATGAAGGCTATGGAGTTAACTGTGTAGTTGATGCTTGGACCAGCTAAAAGTGAGACTGTTTTCCCCATGTTTAGGTGCTAATGAAAGTAATGCATATGCAGTATAGTGAACCGCGCTAAAGGCACTAAAAAGGCCGCGGGTGTAGCGGTAGGCTATGGATTAATTTAGTGAGTTCGGATTCAGCAGTTGTTCTTCGCTTACAAAAAAGAGGCAGCGCCGCTGGTGGGCAAGGGGGGGGGTTTAGTTTAGAACACAACCACCACTAAGTCGACTAACAACAAGCAAGAAGAGTGAAATGATCCGGAACAAGTACATGCTAGTAAAAGCAAAAAGTGCTTGACTTTCTCTTTCTTGCTGCTCTCACGGCATTTAGTTCCAGAAGGGGCCAACGCTGTAAGGATTCTAGAGCGAATGAATGAATACTATTAGAAAGTAGACGAAGAGATACCGGGATGACCCCTCTTTCTGCTGGTACATAATTTGCCAGAAGACCGACCGAGGCCAAGGCGACCGAATGTTCAGTTCAATAACGCTCGCTGTATAACGAATTTCGGTGAACCAGTAGTTGTTCGACTTTCCCAGGGGTGTAGATTAGGTTAGATGGGTTAGTGATGACTGTGACGAATCACCGAAAAGACATTCACTCATTTGATTATGGAGGAGAAGAAAGAGGGGAGGTGGAAGACTCGATAGACGCATACATACATACATACATACATACATACACAGCCAACCAGATGAATTAATAACAGAACAGACTATACTTGACGAGTTTATGATGCATGCTGCGTGTGTATCTATCTGTATCTGTATACTACTAATATGTACATATATACATACATATACGTTCTTTCTGTAGTCTACAGGTAAGCTTTCTCTTAACTATGAAGAAACACACTTGTGTGCATTAACGCAGCCACAGACCACAAATCTAGAAGGCGAATGAAAAAAGAAGAAATAAAAAAGAAATAAAACTAAGAGTAAGACGGGGTGCATGTTGTTTTTGCCTCTTTCCTATTGACTCGCCGCTTAATTCTTAGTGTGATTTAAAATCACACAAGCTCCAGATTGCTACCGTTGCATGGCTGGCAATAAATCAACTAGCAGTGTAATAGTAATAGTACATGTAGAGTTTATTCCGCATTATAGGGAATATATAAAATATCGGCAAATTTATCGGCATACATCTGTCTTGGCCATGTCAAATCATGGCAGACAAACACGAAAATACTTTTTTTCTTTCTGTTTTTTCCAAGGGTTTATTCTTCTCTTTTTGTTAGTTTGCTCCAGCCAGGCTATATTAAAAAAAAGTACATATATACATGTATATTATATGCATAGCAATATCAGCGTTGGCATTTCCCCTCTTTTTTCAAAAGAAAGAAAGAAAGCAGAAGTGAAAACAGAACGATAGAAAAAAGCAAAATCAGGTAAAAAAGACAGAAGAGAATCGGAAGATAGTGATATGTACGTGATATTGGTCTAAGAAGTCAAGAATAAGAACTGAATAAGCCCTAACTTACCGTGGGCTTCCTGTGAGTCCAGTCTAGCCTTCTTTACTTGCAGTTCTTAAAATAGGGCACTATAGGCCATCGTAGTAACTGTAGCATATCCTGGCCAGTACACATGCTAAATAGAATCGAGGCGGGCTGAAGCTGGAATTATCTACGGTTGCGAATGTAGCCGGTCTTTATGAAGACACTGAGTTTGTACGAAAGACTGAACAAATGCAATATTTGTTTATGAAAAGATTGAATTATACTGAAAGCCGAATAAATACAATGTCTTGTGTTGTTCGTCTTCTACAATGCCGACCATAGAGTGGGTGTTGTGCTGTATCGGCAATTGCCTACCAAATATATGACAGTACTGTTCAGTATACAGATGTACAGATATGTCAATTACTCCGACACGACACGAGCGAAATAATTCATCTAACGGGGGTTGTTCCTTCGCCGGATCCCACCAGCAAGACCATCAGTCAGTCAGCCAGCCAGCAGGAAATAGCAATAGCTCTCGTTGGCTGTTTTTATCCTGGATTCATAACATAATTGGTGCCGGGCCTCTTTTTGACTTGAGTCTATTTCTTTCTTGTTTGTCTACTAAGTATCAAGTACTTTTCTTATTTCGAGTATAGCCACCAATTCATCTATCGATTCGATCTGACGTGGTTAATTTCTCTTCTCTTTTGCTCAGCTTGTTCATCTTGACTGTTTATTTACCCAGTCTCTCTCCCACTATCAGCCAGAACAACAGAACCAAGCGCAATATTACCTGCCTTTGATGAATACACACCATCAATACATACTATCGACTCCTCCACTTCCAGTCATCTTCATCATTAACTTTGGCGAGCCCTTTTTTCCTCTCTTCTTCTGATTCGACTCGCTTTTGTGCTTCAGAGCCTCCCGCCTCACACCGACACCGGATTCCTGTGCGCCAATTTATCTGCATACGTCTTTACCTACGTTTTATTCCTTTTTTGTTACTCTTTTTTTTTTTTACCAGCAAGATCGCCCGTTCGCAATACGACAGAACGAGTTTCTTCTTTTTCTTATTTTTTTCTTCCCGCTTGCGACAGTCCTTTATCGACCTCCCGCCTCTATAAGTCGCCGCCACATCGCCTCGAAGCATTTTAATATTTCGGGTGCAGCTTGAGTTCTCACTGCTCTATATAGCTGATTATCCAATTGTCGTATTACTGCCGCTTGACAGCAGATTCAATCACTTTAAACTACCCTCGACTCCTAGTGGCTCGCAACTCAACGTCTGCCCCATCTCTAATCTCCGCACACCCGCATAGCTCGAGTCATCCACAAGAGGCTCTTCTCTCGACGGCTCTTTCTTAGGCCGCTGTAGCTGAGACCAAATTTTACTCTCAGCACAACTAGCAAGCACCCTGATTCACGCTTCTTTTTTACCTTTGTGTCGCTTTCTCTTACCAAGACTTTCGGCCTATATCTACCTTCCGTCGCCTCGTAATAAGCTATTGTCTTCTTCATATCCCAATGACGGCTGCAGTCGATCGTTTTCGACTCACATATACAATGGCCGACTCTATCGATATATTCGCCCAGACGCGGTCGGCGCATACACCCAGTTCATTCCCCAACTTCGACATTGAAGACTTCACGTATCAGGACGAATCTTCGTCGCAACATCACCAGCAAAAGCTATCAGAGTCACACCAGAGCGACGGCAGTCTCAACCACAACCACCAACATTCCCCCAGCCGTGATGAAGACGCCGTCATGGATCTTTCTATGCCGTACGAAGCTAGATTCTGCGACAAGTCCAACTCAGGCGAAATGCTCTTGGAACAAAAGCTAAACCTACTCAACCGCTCCGGCAGCTTTCCACTCCCGCGCACACTAGACGAGGAGCCACTAAAACCAAAGTCGATCGAGGATTTTGCGTTGAGTATCTGGAAGCACTGTGTGCGCAGCGCCAAAATCTTGCCTGATCAGAGGCGCATGGAAAACATGGGCTGGCGCATGATGTATACAGGTCGGAAGTTGCCTGGCTTTGAAGCCCGGTCAAGCAAACGCAGTAGTAGTTCAATGAGGTGAGTTTCCTGTGCATTACCGTTCTTTTCCCTTTCTCTTCTTGCCCTATTCGCATATATGGATTACGAGCTTGTGTTTGTGTAAGAAGACTGCGGGACTGCCTGTGTTTTATACACACACGAATGCTGGTGTCCTACCTGCAGATATTATCTCGCAAATATGTCGTTATGTGACGTGCTCGGTAGTCTTGACACATAGTTCCCACCTGCTTGCTTGTCTCGTCAATATTGCCCCAGCTGTCGAGATTTAAGGCGTGGCCTATATTCACTGACTACTTGACTCTTCCTACTGGCGATCGCATATGGGAATGCAAATGCCGATGTCATATGCTATGGGCTTGGGTTTGGTATTGACCTACAGAGGATGTTGCTTTCCCCAACTCGCCTCATGTCTTCACTTATTTGGCACTAGCACTTAACAGTCTGCCTTACCCCCTCTCCTCCATTTGAATTTCATGAGACATGGACGGCATTTGTGTGCTTCTTAAGAGTTCTTAAACCGCCGATATTCCGTGATATCAATTCCACGTTGCGTCCATTCACCTCCGTACTTTGTATCTTTTTCCTCTACAACCAAAAGAGCATACCCAAAAGGCACAAGAACAAGAAGCTAACTGACCCTTTCTTTTTTCCTCTGATTTTATAGCTCTGATACTGCCATTGCCTCTAGTATTGCTTCGGCATCCACTGGCTTGTCGTCTACCTATTCAATTCTCAATGAGCCCAGTGGTATTGCCCAGCAATTACGAAAATCTAACGAGTCGAACTTCCCCCAGTCGGCAGAGACCTCTGCTGCGATGGGCTTTGGCACAGACACCGTCGACTCTATGAACGTAGACGATTTCCTGCACGAGAACATTGCTTCTACACCAACACCAGCCCACAACAACGGGCTATTGCATTCGTCGCCCCATAGTGGAAACAACACCGGAGATCGTCAGGTGCCAACCAACGGCCAGGCGCCGTCGGCCACTGCAATTCCCATCAAGGCTCGTAAAGCAGGCGCCGATGCTGCGGGAAGTTTATCCGGAAGCATGCAACAACAATCAGTGTACCCGACAGTACCACAGTCGTTGCCATATCAGCGTGGTAATGAGTTCAACTATGTGACTCGTCACCATCGCAAAACCAGCATTGACGACCGCCGGGTAAGTAATATCATGTTTATTTCTACACTACAATGCTCTTTTTTGTTTGTATCTTCCTTGTCTGTCTTTATCATCACCCTCATGTACTGGCCTATTATCACAATTCCCTTTGCAATGGCTTCCATGTTCCATGCGTCTTTTTTTTCTTATGCGGTTCCTCATTGTCCGATGCCAATCCTTCCTGCTCGCTTGCGGTGCCAACTCTGTCTAGGCGAGACCGCCTTTACTGGAAGGGGGGCGGCAAACACGCCAGTATAGCATGGAAGGATAACACAGCACAGTGATGGATCTCATTAAAGCTGAAGACAACAGAAAAAAAGAAGAGAAAAAGGACGCTGCATCGGCAAGGAATCATTCTTAGTGTACTTTTTTTTTCTATCCGCAAAAATACTTGGTAGAAAGAAAGACGGTGAAACACGCGCAAAAAATAAAATAGGAAGACTCCATATAGTCAGTCTCTTACCACATGCAGCTTTACTGGCTGGCTGGCTAGTCGGCCACGGCGAGATGGTATAGCGGATAGAACTGGAAACACTCGGCTTTGTTTTGCACAAGCCTTCCGGCAAAAGATGGCAAGAGTTTCAAAAATGCACAAACAAAGAGAGTGCACAGTGGGAAGAAGACTGACAAGTCACTTACTTCACTTACATGCATTCACGCATTGCATTTCACTGCACGCGTTACGCAAAGTGAAAGTAAAAGGCCAGTCAGCAGATCCAGCAGCAAATGCTCAACTATGACAAGACAAGAGATACAAGAGGCTTTCGAAAAGAACAAGAGCAGAAGCCCAGAAATGGTCTGCTGCAGGCGTTCTTATAGCGGGATTCTGTGCATATTGTTTATCTGGCTGGCTATCTTTTTGCTTCCCAGTTATCAGAGTCCGTCCGAGGTGGCGGATTTTGGCCTTCTTTTTTGGTCTTTTTGGCGCCTCCAACGCTATAAGGCCAGCGGTCTCCGTTTGTCTTGGGCTCACTTTCGTTATCTTTTGACCCAAATGGGTGTTACTTGTTTTTTATTCTTTTTTTTTCTTGTTCTTGGAGCAGAAAATGCGTCCCTGCATTGCATATTGGGAGGAGGAACAAGGGTCCTCTTTTACTACTGTTATCTTTCTTCACTTATCTACTATCTTTGCTTTGCGTCTCTCTATCTCTGGCTTCTATTCTAGTATAAGCTTAGACCGCAACTTGCCATGCCAGACGAACTCGAGTGAGAAGAATCCAGGCTATGGACCACCCACTTCCGGACCCAGGCCTAAAATCCGGTGTGACTTTTTTTTCTTCTTTTTCGCTGGCGGGCGCTGTAGTCACATCGGCAGCATAATGGATTCTATATTTGCTTGATATCGGCCACTCCCCAAGCTTTAATTCCAGGCTTTATTTTATGCCATGGTTTTGTCTTGCAGACTAGTAGAGGAGAAAGATAGACGGTAGAAAAAGAGAAGAAGAAGACGCCTTCCTCCAATCTTGGACCTCTTTCAGTTAAGTTGGCTCTGGCTTTAGCTTTGGCTTTAGCTCCTTCCCGTTCTCTTATCTCTACGTCGCAACAATATCTTATATTAGCACCCAGTGCCAGTGCTAGTGCCAGCGCAAACGCCGGTGAACGATCCTCTTACCCTCTTCTTCCTTCTTATTTCCATCCCATTCTGTATTCCTCTCTCTGTTGCTTGCTCTGCCGATTACACTATCCGTCTTATCCGACCTACCTGTCATCTCAAGTTTAATAGAGACATCTTTTTCTCTCATATCGTCGATCTCGAGCTAATCACCGTTCTTATTCCAGACACGCAAGCGCCCTGCCAACTTCTCGCCGCACGTGCCTGCCACCACCAGTCTCAACTCGTCCTCTGCCCTGGAGCCCGAGTCAGAATTGCACGAATACTCGCTGGACCAAACTCCTGCTGGCTCTGCTTCGGGCCCTGCGGCCTCGTCGTCCGCCATGTCGTCGTCCCAGCAGCAGCAGAACCACAACCAACGCCATAACCAGCACAGCTCAGGTGTGCCTTTCGGTCTGGACTATGACCTCGATGCTGCTGATCCCATCATCACGTCGGCTGGACCGTTCCAGCAAAACTTTGGCTTCGAGACCTCCACCTCCCCATTGGTCCAGCATGGCCCCTTCTCCAACAACTTCTCCGGCATGAACGCCTCCAGCCTGGCTGGAAATGACTTCTACCCATCTCCCGCCTTCCAGTCCAACAGCGGAACGCCTCACGGCATCTCTGAGAACGACCAGTTCTACTTCGCCAACGTCGACGCTCGCCATCAACGCTCGCAGTCGTTCCGTGGCGGAAGCAGTGGTGCCATGCCCTCTTCCATGAACCAGCACTTCCTCTACAATGCCAACACAAACCCCATGTTCCCCATGGGCTCCAATGGTCCAGACTCCGCCGGTCCCTTTGGCCAGAACCCGTCTTCTTTCGGCGGCAGCATTGACCCTTCCCAAGTGTTTGCCGCAGACAACACCGGCCGCTCGCCTGGATCCCTCTCCATGCCGCCACAGGATACCATGTTCAACGCCTTCGCCGACTCCGATGACGAGGATAACACAGCATTCCCCGATCGCCTGATGATGCAGTCAACCGACTTCAGCAACGGCCTTGATGACGCTAGCAATGGGGCCAACAACAACGGTGCTGGCAACAGCAATGCTATGAACTGGGACCCCACGCTCCCAGGCCAGTTCCGCACTCAAGCTGCCCGGTTCCCCGCCGGTCCTCCCCGGAAGAATACGATGCCTTCTGAATCTGAAAAGGGCGACTGGGAAACCGGACACAACCTGCCTCGCAACCACTCTTTCCGCAACACCACCCGCGCCAAGATCCAACGCGCTTCCAGCACCAACAATGCTCAGCACCTCATCAACAACCGCCAAATGTTCTCCGCCTCAAACTCGAACTCGCCACCTGGTGCTGCTGACTCTGTGTCTGGCTTCACGTCTGCTCAACCTAGCCGCCCATCGTCCCCGCCTCCGCTGCGCAGCGCCTCTACTACTAATCTAAACAACGGAGTTACCGATGGCGGTGCCCCCCACAACTTGCACCAACTGCTTTACCCAGACTACACCATTGTGGCGCCGCAACCCTGAAGGCCAGCCTCTCTGCAACGCCTGTGGTCTCTTCCTCAAGCTGCACGGTGTCGTCCGCCCGCTATCACTGAAGACCGATGTCATCAAAAAGCGCAACCGCGGCTCAGGCTCCGGAACCGTGCCCAACACCACAAACACACGCGCAGGAAAGAAGTCTAGTGGCTTGGCGTCTCGCAAGAACTCTACTCTAGCCATGTCCTCATCTTCTACTACACTTGTGGCCACTGCTACAGCAAGCACTCCGCCTTCCAACAATCGTGCTGGCTCTGCGTCACGTGATGGGGATAGCCCTGCGAGCAACGCTGGTGGAAACACTGCTGGTAGCACACCGACATTCTCCGCCAACAAGGGCCCTTCAGCACCACAACACAAGCCATCTGCATCGACCTCGAGCAACGTTCCTCGTGGCACAAACAATGGCTCCATCTCTACTAAGCGCCAGCGTCGCCACAGCAAGAGTGCCGGTAGCGATATGATCACCAGCAGCCCATCCTCCAGCAAGCCCACTTCTAGTTACAACGCTACCAGTGCCAACAGCCTGGCCGGTGCTGCTGCCGCCATTGTATCTGGCAGTGGTATGGATATCGACAGCCCTGGCTCAACGGGCTCGCTCGATCTTGGTGGTCCTATCGGCCGTGGTCTATCTTCCGCTCACGGTGGTCCTTTAGTCACATCGCCTAGTGCCCTGGGCTTGAGCAACACTAATAACTTGTTCGGCACTAGCATCTCAAGCAGCAGGCCATCCACTACGGCGTCGACGACCAACCTGGTCTCACCTTCGGTTCCGGGTACCAACGCCGCTGGACAGCAACAAAACATGATGGGTAACTCGTCTGCTGGCCCACAGGAGTGGGAGTGGCTGACGATGAGTCTTTGAAGAACCAAAAAATTCACTCAGTTATGTTTCCGGTTGTGGCGTTTTAGGATCTCTTCCCGGGCGTTTATGTTGATGCCTTTTTTCCATGATGACTGATATTTCCATCCTCTGGGCCATGATAACGTCTCTTTCTTTCCATCTTCCCTTGGATTATCTGCCTTTGCAATATCATTTTCCCACATGTTACGATATATTCATTGTTATTATCTTGTTTGTTTTTTTGGCTCGGTTGTCGAAATAATTGTTCGTCGATATTTTTTACTGTGCTTTCTGGTTCTCTGCCTTTTTTTTTCACACACACTTCTTCTTTTTCTTCGTTGTTGTCTTCTCATCATTTTCTTGTTGATTTTATTTATACCCAAATTTTCCTTTTCTTATCAATGTACTTATCTTCCCTATTTTAAGTTCTTTCTTCCCACAATATTCATTTTGTTTACTATCCTTTTGTTTGTCATATATCTACAAATGGCTAATTGTTTTCGTTCTCATGATATTCATATATCTTACGGTTTGGGAAGATATACATGTATACTTTTTATTCTTAAAGAAATTATCTATGAACAGTTATTACTGTTTCAAACAAAAAAAAAGAAAGCAAGCTTTAAACAACTTCAACTAGCATCATCATTGTTCCTTTATTTTTCTTTTTAGTTCCAACATGTTGGGTTATCTGGTCTTCAAATATGTTCGTAGAGTTCTATATTTTTTTCAGTTCCAATTTTATATAATTTTTATCTACAAATCATAGTTTTTTTTTTTTTCGTGCGTGCCAGCTTACAGTGTGATGTATAAAGATAAAAAAAACTCTAGTTCCCTAAATTTGGTTCACTCAATCACTAGAATAAATTGGTCAGTGATTATAAGTAGTGATGAGTCAACTTGTGCCTACAGTTCGCCCTTGTATATAATTTCTTTTCATGAATAAGCCCTTAACAATAAGCCATGAGTAGATACACTCTAGTATCATGAAGAGAGTCTATACCAAGGAGAGCCAAGAACATATGAGCTCTAATCAGATATTAGTCCTGAGTTAGGTACTATCTTAAAGGTGATGTCTTTTTATATCGATGCTATGATGGCTAGGCTACCAAAATATAAGAGTAGCGCCAGTATGGTTTTATTTCAACTTCATCAACCTTTCACATGGCTCTTGTAGGTCAATTGAGTTAAGGAGTACTTTCCTCAGTAGATAATAAAGCAGCAATCTTTTGGTGTCTTCAGACAATATGGTTCATGGTTTCAGCTTTGAAAGCAGACTAGGAACTTCGAGACAGGATGCTAGTAAGTGACCAAGGGCCAGAAGACACAATATTTGAGTATCTCTAACAGGCCACTCCTTCTTCATCACTGGCAGCCAGGACTAACGATTTTTGCACTTCAGATATATGGATGAACAAAAATGTGTGAGTCCAGATTTCTTTCTTGATTGGACTTTGATGTCTTTCCCTTTTTGTTGTTATTGAGATAGATAATAATGAAGATACGACTTCATGTATATACAAAACACAAAATATGCAGTAAGATAAAGAAAGAGAAATGAGTATCACAAATTCAGTTGTTTACTGTCTTCATTGCATATATAATCTACATCTTGACAAAAGATAGTAATGTTATGAGTAGGATAGAATGATGTACAAGACTATAACGTCATAGTTAGTTGTTGTTGGAGTATGTGAGTAGGTATGATCCGGTCCATATTGAAATCCCACGTTCATCTACGTTCAGGACAGAGGTTTACTACGTATGTATTTGTACTTGTTGATGGGCTTGTCTCTGCTTTGAGTCATAACTTGACTGTGGCATAGTATTGTAAGATGACCATTTAGATACATATCAGTTATCATATACAATGATAAATTCAAAGAAAGTTCGTAGGAAAAAAAGGGGTGATGATATTCATTTTCAAATCAGCCTTTACTCTTTTTTTGTATTCGCTGCATAAAGAAGACATTTTCGCGTTTTTTAACTTCTATTCCTCACTCTTCTTTCGTTGTTGGTGATGTGTTTCCGTGAACCAAAAGAAGAGGAAGCTCTAGCTTCATTCTTGTCAACCCCTCTTTCTGAGTTTTTTTCTTGAATCCCCCTCCATCTTATGGGTATATTCAAACAGAGGAAGCTTTCTTTCAAAAATAACATGAGAGAGATAGAAGTGGCCGGAGAAACGCTCCAAAAATGCTCAGGTTTTTGAATTAACTGAACAGGTTGTGGAGTGGATTGCTTAAGCAGCGGGAGAGGGGTTCATCTGTAAGTTGGAAATTGCGTTAGTCAGATAGTTCTTAGCCGTTGAGGTAATACAATACATGGATTGTATTATTCTTCGTGGATTCAACATACCTTGCGCTTGCCACCGGTCAGGGTGACGTTGACGAAACGGCGAGTGTAGAGGAGACGCTTGTGAGCGCGGCCCTTGGGGACCTTCTTCTTCTCCTGAGCCTCGACCTATATTGCGGGAAAAACATATGTGAGCGATTGATACTTGGAAACAGTAGACGTTGGTTGACTTGAGTTATTCGGAGACAGTGATTCCAAAGAGCAGCAATGGCTAAGTTGTGTCAAGTGTCGTCTATTGTATGGAGGCGAATGGGTTTTCCAGTTGACAAGAACCATGGGGGTTTGCCATCATAGAATTCCTTGTGTTGGTCGATTGTGGCGTTGTCGCATGTGAGCGAATTTGAGTTGAGTGATTTCTTGCTTGCTCATATGGCGTTCGCTGTCTGAATATATCGAGAGGTAGGAGATAGGTGTATTTGTTGGACTATTCACATACCTTGGGGGTCTGAGACTTAACCTTACCGGCACGAGCCAGGGAACCTAAATCGCAGATAAGTCAGAATTGGAGACTTTCGAACTTGTTGAATCGTCATAGGTGATCATGATGATCATCATAAGGGTCCATGTCGAATGATACGCAGAGTCGTCGAAATTGGAGGTGAAGCATACCGTGAACTTTGCCCTGTTGATAGAGAAGAGAGTTAGTTTGCTGTATTCTACACAATTGAGTGCGCCCGTCATTTCGATCAGGCGCTTCGTCTGCTGGCGTATGGCGATAAATGGAACTTTCTTCCACCTCTGTATTAGGGCCAATATTTCATTGTTTGCGCAGCGGGTTTTTTCGACGATGGATGATGGCATGGTTGATCGGGCGCTTTTCGAGTCACGATTGATTATCTGAGAATCGGTTCAAAGGGAGCAATATGGCATCGGGATACAATAACATAGAGAGGTCAAACGTACCATTTTGAATGTGTGTGGTGGTGACGATGTAGGTTTTGACAGCAACAGTAACCAAACTGACGAAAGACGTAATAATGAGTTTGTTGATAGTAGTGCTTGGGGTGTTCTCCCCATGGGAATTTTCGAGCGGGCCTGCCACAGAAGCGTGGTGTGGAATAGAGCCCTACATCACGTGCACAAAAGAACCCAATCAGGTGTTTGTGTCTGAATGTGAGACCACAAAGAATTTGGACCAAGTTTGTCAGCAAGCTAATTGGGCCAAAGATTTTTACTAAAAATGGGTCACTTGTTTAGTCACGTGAACTAAGGCAATAATAGCGTTTTGGTGAGACTAAAGTACAATAAATAGAAGATATGTAGATAGAGATCATTAAGACAATTAATCCCAATCTGGAAATGCTCGTTTACAGTTATGAAATAGCTTTATAGTTGTATTATAAACATTTTAGCACGCTAGATTTATTTTCTCAGTATTTTCTTTGTGCTTTGAACTGATTTTTTTATTAAAAAAAGCAAGACAACCACCAATCCAAAAGAAACTTTAAAGTTTGTTATTCATCATAGCATCGAAAAATGAATTATCACCTCAATGTATAACCTTAGGGTTCACATATCCACAACACATGCCCAAGACTATCTTAAACTTCGAGGAGCAAGCTATTCTTACTCTTCACTAATCATATCACACATCAAGACTAGGGTTATATCTAACGTAGTCAAATTCGATACACCGTTTTACATGACACCAGCAGCAACTAGCATGCCACCAAGGGCCGCGCCAATAACGAAGACGGAGTCAACGCCATGGATATGAGACGCCGCGCTATCACTCGAGCTCGAGCCAGTCGCTGTGCTAGAGACCTCGGCCGTGCGGACCGTCTCTAGATCAGCACTCTTAGCAGTCTCAACAGCCAGAGCAGCACCACTAGTAATAGTAGAGTTAGCAGTGGTAATGGCCGAAGCAGCCGTGGTAGTGGTTGTAGTGAAGGCCCAGCCCGACGACTTGTCAGTCCAGAAAGAATCATCGTAGCCCAGACCGCGCCAGAACGGGAAGCCGAAGCCATCGCCGTACCACGGGCAGCCGGTCACAGTCACGGTACCGGTGGGCCATGACGAGCCCCAGAAGCCACTCCACTGGCCAGAGTTGGACTCGTAAGTGTACGTGTAGGTGCCGGTAGACGAGCACGACAGGTAGCTGGAGCACAAGGCGCTGCTCTTGGAGGAGTAGCTGGAAGCTACGGACGAGTCAAGCGAACAGGCAGTCTGCAGGCAGTCGCTGAGGTCAGAGCCACCATCGCACCATGCTGAGGGAGTGGGAGTAGGCGTAGCGCTGGACCAGTAGGACGATGCACAGGTGGCCTGTTAAGCAATTGTGTTAGACATCTCTTGATATATCGTTAATATGTAGATTATGTTGTACTTACAGCACAGCTATCACCAAAGGCGCCAGTGCCCCAGGCATGGGCTCCGCTGCTGCCGGCGCCGTAGCCACCATAAGGCCAGCCGTTACCGCTACCACCCCAGGCCACGGCCATGACGGGAGAAGCAATGAAAGCGACTGCAGTAGTGAACTTCATGGTTGAATAGTCGATATTTGTGCGGACGGATGAGTATGGAGTGAATATAAAGTGGAAGAAACTGATAGAAGAAGACAAAATATGTGTAATTTCCGAAGAAGGGGCCGACTTATATACTGGCAGTTGAATATAAGCTTAAAAATGTGAGTACCTTGGAGAACACAAGAGAATGAGAGAATGAAACGGATATATGATCGGGAGCACAGCTGAAGCTTTATACTAGTACGACCGATTCCTTGAACACATCTTTCTGCAACAAAGAACCCCGAAGGAGACAAGGAGTCTAGCTTTTTTCCTTTCCTTCCGCTTACGCCGTGCAGCAAAGCGAAGCTGATGTGTCTAGCCTAGCCTGGCCTGTAGTTTCTGATTATACCGTACATTTATCTTGGCTAAGAAGGACCCGTACATAAATATGATGCCTAACATACAGGTACATACATAATTAGCACTGTATTCGATTTAAACACCCTCGTTGTTGGTAATCCGTTCTGTAATTTTGTACCCCGGAGATCAGACAAGGTGCCTTTACATGACGTTTGCTTTCTCCGACAAAATGCTATTATTTTTACATTTTTGCTTCTTTTTCTGGATAGCCGGACTTGATCTCTTTTTCCTGACGTGTAGACCTTTCTTCATCTCAAGTCCTAGGCTGCATTTCCAAGCCCTAATTCTCCTACAAGGACTGGATTTACCGTGAGAAGACTCCATATATAGTAACATAACAAAGACATACATACAAATACAACTACATTGGGTCTGTGGAGTGTAAGAGACGCGTGTATCCGAGCTGTGCACGATGTAACAAAGTATTGAGGCGAGCAGGACTGCTATATTGGGAGAGAGGGAGAGAGAGAAAAAGGATGACTTGATCCGCTGCAAGGAAGACCAGGATAGACATTTTTTGTATCCGATGTACATATGTACGTACATACATACTATAGTAAGTAGTCAGCGTAATCCATTATTCCATATGTGTGGTTGTAAGCCCATGGATGACTCCATATCAGTATATGCCGGACTTCGATGGCTAGCCGATGTAAGAATTTTTGCACGTTGTTTCTGCTGGCTGATCTGATGTCTGACAGCAAGGAAGACACATAATAGAAACAGCTCCTTCATTCGTTGTTCGATGTATAGACAAGAAGTCTAAGAACGCCTTGCTTCTTGAAGATCGGCAGACGTGACGATAGTTAGAAACAAAAAAGAGTCTTAATCGAGCTGGTAAAACTTTGACTTTATGCGTGTTTAGACCTAGAGACAAAACCAAATTACATAAAACTAAAGAATAGAAGAGAAGACTAGAAACGCGCGTCCCGTTGTTGCACATCTAAGCAAATCTATGTAAGTCTAACATCCGGTGTGCCGCAGCTTGGCTTGGAGATAATCTATCGTTTTTTGTCCTTCTTTCCCGTTCGTTTGTCAGGTGCCTTGCTCACCTACTTTTTGGGCGTACATATAAATGGATATTTGGGAGTGTGTCTACAGATGAACCGGTGGGCGGATAATAAAAAGAGATGCTTTGCTTCAGCTTCGATATATGAGTACAGAATGTGGTATGACACTGTGGTACATCAACACTTGTTTGTATTCGCTGGCCTATGAATGGCTTCATATCAAGATAGATGGGATAAGATCTGCCCTTTCTACAAGAGAAACTACATACAGTCAGTACCTTTCTCTCTTCTTTTTTTTGTACGGCTTTACCGGCTTTCTAGAAAGCAGTAAGAATATACGTAAAAGCATCGAAAAGCAGGAAATAGGCGAGGCCGGGGAAAAGAATACACTATAGGTGAATTTACCTCCGAACACCGATGGCCAAAATCAAGCCAACGTGGATGCTGTTGAAAAAAACAGGTTAATTGTCATATGACAGACACTCCCATCGCATTGGCTCGGATTACGACAAAGTACGCGTACGTACAACTGATTATTACATATGTAGTATATATGCCATGTCAGCAAGATATCCAGTTTCCTTTTGCTTGGCTCCTTGTTTGGGTATGGCATATTTGGGCGTTGATGATATCACTATTGCCATATAACTCCAAGTATATAATATCTGAATGCTGTTTTCTATCTAGATTAGTACGTACATATATACAGATATGGACTCAAAAGCATGAACTCCAACGACAAGGTCTACTAGTAAATATGCAAAATAAGCTTTAATAGCTAGCCAAATAAGCTCTTGCTCCATACTCACATGTGTAGTACAGAGTTTAAAGTATTTTAGTTATTGAGAATAAATAACTGATAGCTATTATAATGACATGTTCCGGGGCATAAGCTGGGGAAGCTCCGGACTACACTAATATGAGGCAACTTAATGGCCACTATAAGCAATAAACAGTAATTGATCTGCCATTGGCGAGCTTGTACTTTTAGCCCTAATTTATTAGGTAGACTTGAGTTTTTCTTTATTGAACTCAAGTCTTGATCCCTCGCTTAACATGATATAGTTATCTTGTAATATTTACACCATGTAAAGTAATACTACGTGTATTAATGGTCCTCTACTTGTACATAATGAACATGTAGTTGTAATTCGACATAACTTTGAACCCTTGTTCGCCCTGTATTCTTTTTGTAAGATTGATAAACTGTACCATAATGTACTTGGCCCAAGGCATATTTAGTATCGTGTAAGTACAGATACATGATATAACTAGTAAAGTTTGTAGCATTTTATTTTGGATTTAAAACTTTGTGTAAGAAGCTTGCAGCAATGATATCACTAGAAACCCCTCTAAAGTGGCTAATATCGGGCCATAAAAAAAGGTAGACGTGGAATTGTATTGCATTTTATTCGTTCGGTAATGAATAAAAAATTCTCATAGAAAATGAATTAGTACAAACTACATGTTTTATCGTTCATTGCTTTTCTTTTTGTACTAATATGAATGAATTTCTATCTTTCTTACTTGGTGCATAATTCTTATAGTTTCAATAGGAAAAAAGGCATCGTCATCGGACATGCATCATAAAAAGGAACTGTATGGATGCACCCACATATTGTATGGTATTACAATTTGATATTCGGCCTCGTCTTGAAGCCTCTCTACTTCTAGCCAGACACTCTAAACTTAAACTGCATTATCCGTACTAGGGAACAAAAAGATAAATGAAAAAAAGTAAAGTAGCAAGCTTCTATGTGGTCAGTGTCTAGGCTTTGGCCCATCTTCACTATTACTACTTCTCCGTGATACTTATAAAGATAGTTCCCTTCGGAGACATTCTACGGGATAATAGTACTCTGTTTTTAATATGTTCGCTTGGGATATGCTACTCCATTGTGGCACACCGTCTCTTGTAGGGCATGATTATCCCCCTAGAGCATCGTGCCAAAGTCCGGCTCGGCGTGGCTCCCGCTGCTTCCACTACCCAGTTTTGGCGCATTATCAAATGGAATTGGCTTCCTTGGGCTGCTGCTGCCACTGCCATTGCCATCGTCGGTTGCTGTCTTGCGGTGTCGGAATGTGAATCCAACAAACAGCGCCTTGGCCATCTCTTCTTCGCGCTCGGCCAAACCTTCTAGTGCTGTCTGCTTGTCGTGCACCTCCTTGTACTTGGCCATATCGGCTTCATTCGTGAAATCGTCAAAGTAACCGGCATCTGTCTCCGAATCTAACTCGGGAATGAATGGTGCTCGAGTGTCGCGTAGGTTCTTCCAGTCCACTTCCGCAAAATAATGGTGATCACAGATCGCCTGGAAGTTAGCAAACCGCTCCTCACGAGAGTTGATTGCACTGTAGTACCACAATGTTAGCATTTCCCGTATAGTGTTGTGCCTTGCTGTGTTATGATATGATAGGAATGGATATACTATGCATACGGGTTGCATCTCTCATGCATATATGTGACTTACGTTGTGATGAAGTTCCAGGTACGGTTACTCAAAAAGTATGAAGGGTCTTCCCAAACAGGCCTTCTTAGCACATCCCGCCAATGCTTCAAGTTGCGCCATGTCTCATCTGCAGTTGAGCCAGCAAATGGTGGAAAACCTGTCAATGCTTCGAATAGCATGCACC
Source organism: Davidsoniella neocaledoniae (assembly GCA_009806295.1). Taxonomy (NCBI): domain Eukaryota; kingdom Fungi; phylum Ascomycota; class Sordariomycetes; order Microascales; family Ceratocystidaceae; genus Davidsoniella; species Davidsoniella neocaledoniae. The sequence goes on from RHDR01000144.1 coordinate 46,113, forward strand.
CTAAACTCCAGTAATCTACAGTATAATCATATTGCTCGCCCCGAAGCACTTCTGGAGCCATATAGTCGGGAGAACCGACGATCGATTTAGCGTAGTTGTAGTCCTTATCACGCATCGACCGGTATCCCTCCCGACGCTCAGCGATTGTGCGTTGATCCATGGGTTTGCCAAATGGCACTGAGGTTTCACTCGCCTTCTCTAAACGTACTCTCATCGACTCGAGCTTGGCAGGAGCAAGCATACCGGCTGCAAGACCAAAATCGGTGAGTTTCACGTGGCCATGTGAGTCAATCAAGAAGTTTTCTGGCTTGAGATCACGGTGGATGTAGCCCAACTGATGCAAAGCATCAACAGCACAAAACATCTCCGCAATATAAAAGCGTGCGTGACGATTGCTCAAGACACCCGTATTGTTAAGTAGGGTGCGGAAATCACCACCTGGCACGAACTCCATCGCCAAGTAGATGCTACGGTCATCTTGGAATGAGTAAAGTAAGCGAACCAACCAGTCGCTCTTGGCGGTGGTCAGAATATCCCGCTCTGTCAAAACATGTCTGATCTCATCTAGTTTGAAAAGTAGTTTCTTGCTCATGACCTTGAGAGCACACACCTCGCGTGTATCCTTCTTCTGGGCCAAAAAGACCTGGCCGTAACCACCTTGTCCAACTTGCGTGAGGATCTGGAAATCGCCATGTCGCAATCTAACTCGGCGCTTACGGAGAGCAGCACGCTCTCTTCCAGTGTATTTTGACCACATCTGTTGGTACGCCGCATCGTCTGTTTCAGGTGGAGGAGGCACTTCATTCCGGAAGTTGTTGAGTCGGGTTTGGCGGGAGCTCACATAGGTAAGTAGATCGAAGTAGTAATCGAGGAAGTCTGTGTCTTCAGGTTAGTCGGGATAAGGCAAAGATTGAATATATCGTATCTCGACTTACACAATTGCGTCACATTGACTAGACGGCGCACATTTGGTTTTTTGAGAATCTCCAACTCTTCTGGGGTCAAGCCTCGAGATGTGTTAAACTTCTTGATAGGCTGTGACCGCGTGCCGTGTTGTTCCTTGTGTTCCCTTTGATGGTACATTTCGTGTCTTGATTGCGCTGCATGATTTCTGTGAAAGCTCTCGGGGGCATTAAGGGCCGATCTTGAGTTGAGCGGAGGAGTGTTTTCTTGTTCAAGTCTCTTGGGTGTGCCAGCACCCAACCTATTATGCATGACACCCTCCTCAGCGATAGCGGTATTAAGCAAAGAACCAGTACCCATGGATGTTGTATTACCCATTGGGGTATCAAAACTGAGGTTCATCTTGGGCGGCGAGCTACCGGGGGCAGTAGAGATGGGTATGCGCGTCGGGGTTGAGCTCTTGGTTGGGCTATCAAACATGGTATTGTTGTTATAGAGCTTGAGAGAGGCTTCCATAGCTACAGGCAGATCATTGGCGCCTGGCGGGAGAGTCCTCTTGCTTGGACTGCCTTGTGGTGTCGCGACAGGGTTCACAAAGTTATTGTTCATCATGTGCACATCGCCATCATCACCATTGCCATAGTGGGTACCGGCTCTGGGAGGGGTGTTAGGACGGGGTATGTCCATACCCTCTGCTGATTGTTTAGGGTTCTGGAAAAACGAGCCCATAAACGCAGCCATGTTGGGCGATCTATCTGGGTATGTCTAGGTTGATAGACCGAGATATTGGTACTGGGAGCTGGGTGTCGGGCGGTATAGGCGGATAGATACGCGGGATAAGGAGGTCGAGGCAATCCAATGAATTAGGACAGTAGTTGCTGCTGCGACCACAGCTGCTGCAACTTGTGTTAGAACTAGGCCACTGGGAGCTAAGTTGCTGATGGTAGTGGTGACAAATGTAGTGGCAGCGGGTATGCTGGATATGGTGATTGAATCTCAGGCGGTCAGGAAAGTCGAAGAATAACCGAAGAAGATATTGGATAGAGGGGCTGTCAACAAGCGAATTCCTATGTTTTTTTATGATTTACTTGCAGTATAATCAAGCACTAGAAGATGGCGCTAGTGTTAGTATCAAAACACTAGACTGCGCTGTAGAGATTCCAGTGCCAGCTCGGCTGAGTCGATTTTGATGCAAATGCAACCTTGGTCCAGGGAGCCTTAGCCCAGCAAGGCGAACGAACAAGGTGAAGGTGGGTGGATGGATAAATAAATGGATGAAAACACCCTAGAATAAAAGACTAGAATAAAAGATGGGATAGAAGCTGATGATAGCAGCAACAGTTGATAAATGAAAAGAAAGAAAGAAAATGAGTCCTGTGACAAGATGCCTACGAGTTATATTCCTAACTTGATCTTATCCAAGCCAAAAGATATGTTACGTGAAGATGAAGAAGGCTAAGTCTTGTTTGCTTGGAGATAATGCAAGCTTGTTTTGTTTCGTTTGTTGACATTGGCCTCCTCTAGTACCCTAGTACCAGCGGGGAAAACAAAGACGGTAGCTACTACAAATCGCGACTACAAAGCGGTTGTAGTGGGGCAGCAATGTGGCGCTACAACTACTTGTGGCAACCGTTTCATATTCGCATTCTAGAACTTATCGTGGCGTTTTCATATACCGCATTCCTTGGTGAACAATACACACATTTACACCTTGCTTCGCATTGAGACTTGCTAATTGTTAATGTTGTCAAATAGTAAAGGGTAAAAACAAGTTTTGTAATTCTGTGCACACTATATTGCGCAAGTAGATATCAAGCCAAATCATATGTCCAGTCGTTCCATCCGTTAATCAATACACAAAGGCATGATGTATGCCTCTCTTTCTAGTACGATAGTACTGAAAGCGCTTTCTTTCGTTCGCGCGTTCCCGGCCTCTAGCCTCGAGAGCATGACCACTGTTAGTACATAGACCACTGTTCAGCGATCTCTTCCTCCTCTTCAATTTCTGCCGCTCTGCTGTAGAGAGAGCTCAGAGTTGCTACTACCGCATCTGCCGACCGGATACGGCCCTCCCAGCAGGCCAGAATGACCTCACCGCAAACCAGGTTGTGCACATCATCAGGGAAGATTCCCTCCTGGAAGCACTGCTGTACCTCGTTGTCTTTGAGCTGTGCGAAGACCTCACGACCCATCATGATAAAGTAAATGACAGAACCCAGGCTGAAGACATCATCAGACTTCTGTGATTGACGCATCCAGCTCCAGCCAGGCGGCAGATAACGAGGACCAGCAGCCATGGTAGCGTCAGATCATCGATGGAGCTACCAGCGAAATCCGAGATAACAATATTGAGGGCGTCGTCCAAGAGGAAGTTGCGGGGGCAAACATCACAGTGAATGATATCAACAGCGTGCAGAGACTCAAGCGCAGCAGCGGCTTGCAAAGTCCAACGTTGGCGGATTTCCTTAGGGATAGTCGAGTTTTTGCGCATGTAAGAAGCGAGGTCGCCCTTGGGTAGGCATTCCAGAGTCAAAGAGCAAGAGACAGAGTCCCAGTTGATAAGCTTAGGAACATGGGGCGAGTCACCAACACGCTTGTAGACCTCGGCTTCAGTACGCATGTCCTTGAAGTTCAATTCCTCCTCACGAGCATTGTGCGGGTTCGGACGCGGGTACTTGATGATGTGACCAGTCTTGAGGCGTTCAACGTGAGAGGTAGGGCCATGGCTAATATGTTCGCCGCGAGTGACGTAGTAGACAATTCCAGCAGGTACTTCGGTAGGGATTTCAAACTTAGAGTCGGGCCAGTCAGGATGATCTTCGCGTTCCCAGGCTCCAGGCACGGGGATATATTTCAATTGACCAGGCTTCAGTTCCTTTTAAAGCAGAGTTAGCAAAACTAGGTTTGATGGCATGCATAGAGCGAAGATGGTAGTAGTTAAGTAATGACACTCTCTCTAGCAGTGTTTTTTCAGGTTTAGAGATAAAAGCCATCTTACCTCTTCAGTAGTAGATTCATCCAACGTCGTGTCCGTCTCGGTATCAGAGAGAGACTTCACAGATTCGGTAGGGCGAGTGTTTCCATTTCCAGTAGCGATTCCATTGAGAGATCCATTTCCAGGGCCTTTGCTTGTGATGGGCTTCAAACCACCATAAGCTTTGCCAGTTCCGTTGCCATATACATTAGTGCCAGCTTTAGCCTCAAGGTCTATGTAGCCTGCCGTTGGTCTCGCGGCCAGTTTCCAAACCAAATTCCACAATGATTTGTACTGCTGGAAGGCAAACTGCCAAAATGACGATATGAAGGGAAGTTGTCTAAAAGTGTGAAACATAGTGATGCAAAATAGAAAGCGGACAATATAAATGCAAAAACGATTAACAAATTCTAGTGAGTGAGGCTGAACAGCCGGCCTCCGATGTGTTGAAGCCTTTCTCTATGATGGTTGAGAAGTTTAGTCTGAGTTTTTTTTCGATAGACTTGGTCCGTGACGAAAGAAAGCGCTCTGCTTCCTTTAGGCGCTTTTTCCAGGCGCTCTTGGGGAGGAACGTTGCCCAACCAGGTCCTACGGCTCCTTGGACTTCGGGTAGCGGGTAGAAAAGGCACTCTTTGCGGCCAAGGCAAGAGATACGTATTAATAAATTCTCAGAGACGAGGTTCAAAACCAAAAAGGCAAACAAAGTGTACAAAACGAGTCCGATCTCGACGAAGACCACTTAAACTCGACTCATTCAGAATATTCCGAACTGAAGTTCGGGAAGAGGGAAAGGAAAAAAAGAGCAAGTTCAGAAAGAGAAAAAGAAAAGCCTCCAACAAGCAAGGCTCATAGGCAATCAGCCTGCAGGCCTAAATGCAAGATTATTTTCTTCTCTTATCGGCCGTGCGGTGTGCTATCAATCACGTGCCCCTCTTTTTCCCGTACTAACTGCTATTTCCTTCCCATTGATGTCATTTTTGCAACTTTCCTTGGACTTGCAGAAAAAAGAGGGAAGGAAGCCCTAGTACGTACGTGCCGATGCTGCACCCACCCATAAGAGATGCTACTACCGGATTTGCATTTACAGATACATGTGTGTAGTGTAGTCATTAACTAATCATATCACCAGCTTCGTGCGTCTAGATAGGCCTACACACCATCCAGTGTTGTTGGGACTTCACAATGCAGATGCTGCTGAGCTGGCCTTTCGGCTCTCTGCAGGTGAGCTTTTGTGTCGAGCAATATAGCATCGTGCCTCCAGTCTAGCCCAAACAGACAAACTACCCCTCTCAAGTCTTGTATGCAGTAGCGCCCAGTCACATTACCGAGCGGAAACATCGGCCAGCACATACAGATCAAGAGGCATCATATAGCATAACATATTGATATTTGCAGGGTTTATATGGCATCAGGTCTTGTTGAGAAGATAGCAGCATCTAGCCAGGAGGCAATATCAGAACACGAGATGTCATCATCGCCAAATTTTATTTAATTATGTTAAATCATCTACAGGGCTTCAAGTGGTATTATTCATTAGATGCTTCCTCGGTTATCGTATGAATCATGTGTTTTAGTACAATGCTATGACTACAGTGCGATTGTTACATTACTTATCTTTGTAGAGTACAATGATTGATCAAGTGGGTGCAAAAATCGTAGTGCTTGGGTGCACTCTTCCAACGAATAATGGCCAAGAAGCAACTATATAGATAGGGTTACTAGCGGGAAATTTTAAGACCAATAGGGTTATACATAGTTAGGGTCAGTTAGCTACTTACTCTAGTGGCTTAGTCATCTATTTTTTAGCGCGCAAAGCGACCAAGCACAAGCATGCGATTTTACACATTGGCGATTTAGTGAACTTTGCGATTCTCTATAGCAAACCATCCAAACACGACAAAATGGCAAAGGAGAAGAATTATAATCCAGTACAAGAACAGCGCAAAGCTGACAAGGCAAAGGCGATAAAAAAAGGTACGTTGCATGTGCAAATCAACGAATGGCGCACTGTAAAGCTTCGCTCTCTCTCCGGCCTCCATCCTATATGCAATTACTAACTCAAAACAAAGGCAAGGCCGAACTTCAAGGACGCCGCGATGAGAAATTGGCGCGTCGAAATCCAGCCCGAATCCAGAAGCAAATTGACGATCTCAAGGCCATAACGACAAATGGCGGCAAACTCTCGAACCACGAAGAACAAATTCTCGCAGGCCTCGAAAAGGAACTCACCGCCGTAAACAAAGCACGATTAGCGTTGGGTGATAAAGCACCCGTATTCTCACAATATAGCAATGGTGCTGGCGGCAGTTTAGGAAAGCGCAGGCGAGGCGACGATGGCCATGGGCATAGAATGCGTCGTTGGAATGAAGACTCAACAGACGAAGATGTACCGGAAGATGTACGCCGAATCCCTATGCCTCGCGACACACCACCACCGATACCGAAGGCCGAATTAGACAAGTGGTACTCGAAACGAAGAGAGCGGCGCGCACGTGAAGAAGAGGCTCGGAGGATAGAGCGTGGCGAACTAGCGCAAGCTAGTGGCAGCAACACTGCACTATTGTCTGGCAGGTCGCAATCAGAGGATAAACAGGATAAACAGCATGTGAAGCAAGAAGTTACTGTGGCGGTGGCTAAGAAGGTTTACGAGGCCAAGCCAGTAGTCAGAGATTTGGTCAAAGAGGCCGTCAAGGCGTTTACGCCACTCGCAGTGCTACGAAAGATGGAGAAGAGTAAAGGGAAAGGTGCCCTACTAGAGCCCGAGGAAGCGGACCAGCTAGAAGCTCAAGGATATCTGAAGCTTGGGACGGACACAAATGAGGTTAGTGGTGGTGGTCCGTTGCAAGCTACTATGGAAGAAGCTGAGGATGGCAACGAGTAAGTAGTCTCGACGCCAACCAACTGCGATTAAAAAATAATATTTAGCGCATAGATGTGCGCCATGTGTAATTAGGAGTTACAGTGCCATGCCTATAACAACCCGATTATATAATGTCAGATATAGCATCCAATAGACAACTCGATAAACATACACGAGTAAACATGAAACATGGCCCCTCATAGGTTGCAAGATTCTCATAAAAGCTCAAAGTTCCATGTGTCAAAAGATCATCAAGCACATGCATACACCGCCTCACCCACGATCATGCTTCCCCAGATGGAAGCTGAGTCCTTTAGTAGATCCTATAGTTAGCCGGCCTTCCATATATAGCCAGCAGCAGGTCTAAGCTTGATGTATAAAAGGGCATTTGGATGCTCGTGTAGACTTTTTACTTGGAAGTGTTTATTCTTGTTCATTGCCGGTAGAAAAAACCAGAGACACGGAAACCGCAAAGTTTGGTTTTCTTTTCCCATCCCCCCTCTATATCCCGGCGGAGGCCCATTAATGCCATTGGTATAGACGGACTCCGGAAACAGAGCAAGGCATATCAGGCACACGGCGGCAGTAGACGGATGGAATGATGGCATATGATTTGCGGCCTACTGAAGGTGGTACAAACGCTATACATATGTATGCAGATGCAAGGTGTGACTGAAATCTGACAGACGGACGGCTGCGGATATCGCTATTCGTCTGTTGTCTTAATACGGCTGCAGATAGAGAATGTTTGTTTGAACACAGGTCATGTTTTTGTGTGTAGCAATCCTCATGATGAATAGCAGTTTTTTACTCTTAGGGCCATACTACCACTATGTATTCGTAGCTCAGCTCTAGTAGAAGGTCTTGTGTTTGCTAATATCCGTCTTCTTGAAGTCACAATGGAGGGGCAATAGTGGCTGTCTCGATGAGTATACAGATAGCAGTGAATAATTAGGAACCTTGTGATTTAACAAGGTAGTACTCTGACCCAAAAAAAAACACAAACGATAGTGGAAAAGAAAAAATACCGAAAAAGACAGTT
>RHDR01000145.1:0-53828 GCA_009806295.1 Davidsoniella neocaledoniae
CCATAAAATCCCATAAAGCGGGAAAATATACAAGAGGCTATTGATAATAAAAAGAATTTGGGATTTTCTAAATTATTATAAGAATATAAAAAAAAACAGCAGTCTTAGTTGTCTGTGACGGCAAAAAACACTCGTAGCAATACATGTCACGATGACTTTCCTTAAGTTATTTTTTCTATTCTTCCATGCCATGCCGGTTAATCGTACTGTATACGGGAGTTACAACCAAATGCTTCCCAATAGCTTCAAATAGTTTTAGTTTTCTGTACTGACTCTCTGGTTACCACTCACCTTCGGTCTATCAAGATCTCGGCCAGTCACAGCCCGGGGTTATCTCATATCTCACATTTTTTCCTTCCTTCTATTTTGAAGGCTGCCGCATCGTACTGTTATATTGGGACAAGACGCGGTGCAAATCATTACACAGCTACGGCTGGGCCATGGGTACCATTTTGCTCTAGATATTTGGCTATAGATTCTAGTTCCTTTCATTAAGACGCCCTTAATTAATATGCTATACTTTTATATTAGCCACGTAGAAGTAATTTGCTTACTCAGTTTTATTATTGGTAAAGTGCACGATGGTGTATCAAATAGTAGTGGTCGTGTAACGATGTCTCTGTTTTGCTCGTTGTTTTTCTTTTCTCGTCTATCAAAAACCATGGATTAGATAATCTAGTTTAGGGCTAGGGTACACAAACCCTTACAATTACGCTGCAACCATACCATAACAACTTGAATCAAAACAGTTTTTTGTCGCCCCAAAGATAAAACATTCTCTGTCAATGCCAATGTTTCCCATGATTATCAATTTGATTAGAAAACAGGTTCATCTACTATTCAAATATAGTCGTGAAGTGTGGTACACATCACATAATTTATCATCATATATTATGTATAGCCCCGTTCTAGAACTTAACATACTTGTTTTAGTGTGTAGATCACTTACTGTTTATTGTTGGTGTGGATTACAGAGATGACTTGTTTCCATACATTGCCAATAAGATAATATTTATGGATATGCAAACAAAAAAGACATTGCCGCCCTATAGTGATCAAAACTGTTTCACGGATATGTTCATTTCCGACGTGAACTGACATGCTGGGCAAGAACTTGGATCATAAATCTAGATCGCAATATACCGACGTGGTGCCATCATAATCATTATTGATGTAGCATTATTGATTAGTTTATCGTCAGTTTGGCTCTGATGAAGCTGTTTCTGGAAAAAAATAAAACAGAATGAAGATAGGAGATAAAGCATCTTCTACAGATGGCCGATGATTCAACGTATCGGATATACATACTATCTGTTAATCTATGGCCGACGCTTAAAATGAAACCTCAATTACTACATGCACAGTATCGTTGATATATATGTGTACACAGGTACTGGTAGATGTGTATTGTGGTGTAGCCGGTAATCGTATAGCCGCGTTAGTGGTGTCGACTTTCGACCAATGCGTCTTGCTAGACCTCGAGAGTTATCACGTATCTTAAATGTAGCATTAGAATGTACCCTAAGATGATGACAGATTAGCAAATTTGGGAATAACATATACACCATAGCATCATTATAGCTATCGCGCAGTTGATGATGAAATACGTATACACAGATAACTGCTAACCTATAATCCGAATCCAAACGACATGATGTAATTGGAGTAACTAGCGGTGAACATGGAACGATACGTGGTAGATGGGGGTCATGGTAGAATTTCCACTAGCTTCCTAATGACAGACCAGTTTTGGCAAGAATGATACCCTAGATCCTGGTACTGGAAACTTGTCGTTTGTACCATAAGATACATATATTATACCACACATATGTATACCATCGCATATTTTGAAACTATGCTTTTATGTCCTGTTATATTGTCCTTGTTTACAGCTACTAGCAAATATTTCTGTTGAGGATGGGTATATCTGCCTTAATAAGCCCAGACATCGCTTCAACTTACCGCTATCACGAGATTATACAATGTTGTGTAGACCACCGTTATGATTATTTGCGTAACGCCGCCAAAACTTGTCGACATTGTATGTTGAACAAATTATAGAAACGGTACTTGCCGTCCTGTTGTGTGGTATTTCCCGACTTTCAATGGAATTAGACAAGTCAAAATGCAACTGGTCTTCTGATTACCTTCATTTCTTAACATAAATGTTAATATATGCCCTTGTATGGTCCTAGGATTCATTCCACATGTATATGTAAGCACATATTGATGAGGTCCAAGCGTGCATACTATACACTAATTGTGAATGCTATGTACAAGTATATATATTACTACTTGACGATGTTTGCGTTGGTACTTATTCAGATAGATATCACCACATGTGGGAATATTGTTGCTGAGTTACCTAAATGTATATCAGTGAAGACGGTCACAAACTAGTAGTCAATTTGTTTTGACTTAGGGAAATAATAATTACCAACTTGCAGTATACGACGTAGATGTATCTTCACCCTTGTACCACCGATACACGGAATCTAAATGCCAGGCGACAAATCCGACAAGCTGTTAAAGCTTAGCTTGGATCTCGGGTTGTAAAGACTTGTTTGTCCGTAAGATGATAGATATATCTAGTTGCCCAGTTGGTTGGCTAACGTGAACATACATATGCATGGCCTCATGTCGGGTTTTTACAACTGAGTCTAGTGCTAGGAAAGGAAAAGAGAAAATCAGATGGAGGAAAATGGACACCAAAAGAGATGGGATTTGGCCAAGGCTTAGAGAGGAATGGAAGTGATATCCCACCTGGCTTCATGGAGATCAGTCAGACTACAAAAAGAAATGATGTGGTGAGCAAAGAGGAGCATTGGCCGAAGTCACGTGTAAGTATGTAAATGCGTTAACCACTGACGATCTCAAGTAGATTGAGCTGGAGTAGTGAATATTAAGCAATATGGTAGTAGTATGGTGACTTCTATACTAAGGCCTTTCAGTGGTAGGAGCTTTCCGAGATTTATTCCTATGAAGACGTAGTAGTGCTACGACGAGTAGTATTACTGTCAGGTAGTAGTACAACTGAGCGAGAGATTGAATGTAGTCCTGAATAATAAGACTGGGTAACTATTGTCAGCAAGGTGTTACTAATTAACAAGAAGCGGATGAATTTTATACTAGCAGCAGAGAATCGCCTATTTTTCTCTTTAGTCTATTTCTGGACGGGAGAGGACAACTCTATCAAAGCCTACAACAGGACGGCATTTATACCCGGCAATTGTTAGATCGTGAAGAAAATTATGTATTGAGTAAATAATGTGACGGATGATAAGGGTGGAATATCCTAGACTAAAATTTGTTCATGGGAGCGGATCGATCAACAAGAAGGAGGAATGTCAAGTATGTGTAAAGTAGGATGGCCACGCTAAAAGGGCGCGAAGGAGAAACAAGCGGGAATATCAAAAAGTCTAGAGCCCAGCAAAGTGACTTTGACCTATGTAACTTGGGGCTTTGCCTTTGTTTGCGCTAGCATTTCTGTGCGTTTTTCCTTGACCCGGCTAGGACGGCGTGGTAGTTTTGCGTCTCATATTTTTCGGTTTCCTTCCCCGTATGACCCCGTCTGACGGCGTTGCTGGAGACTCGTACATTAACTCACTGACTGGCAGTTTGGCACGGACCTCTGGTCGGCCACAACATCCAACATTTGAGGTGGGATACTTACATTACATATTAGCCATGTTCGGCACTTAGGCAATTATCAGAGGTTGAACCAGGAGGATGGGTGACAGAACTTGGCATTAGGCAAGGCTAAGGTACGAATGTAGACAGGTCCAGAATTAAAAGGGGAGACACAGCGTCACCATTGGCTACGGAGAGTGGGATGCTGAAAGGCTGAGAGGTCTGGGCTCTAGTGATTGGCTGACAGGGCTATTAATCAGCATGGGATCTGGATTTTTCAGCAACCCTTGCGTGGTCATAATCACTGATTTCAGGGAAAAAAGAACGTCTACAACTACCTACTACTAGGTGTGGGGCAGGCCATGATAGCTACGCAATGTAGCTGTGGCCACCCTTGGTCACTTTCGTCTTCTCTTTGTAACTTCTAGGGTTCTTAGGGTTGTTCCATTTTGTGATTATAGGCTAGTTAGATAATTGATAGGCACCGTGCATATGTCCCTTATGGTGATGGGAGCCGCGTTCTTTTTTGACCCGCCTCCACCGTGCTCGTTAACAATACCAATTCCAAGGTGTGGGGCGGGGCGGGGCGGTTCAATTAGGAAGCGACGTGACGATCGATAGAGTTATGTGGAAGAAGAAACCCCCTCCTTTAAGCGGGTCGCGCTGGACGATAGTTTTTTTTCTTGGCCTTTCAATGGGGTTCCTAGTAACGACCCCCTAGCACAATAGTGAATGCAGCCGGCCCAATGAAGTATTATAGTGGCATGCGCTGCCTATAGTGGGCTAGTGGCCATGGGTATTGATGTGAAGAGGATGAGATTTGGGATTTGGGAGGCGTTGGCGTAATGTAGAACGAGAGACAGAGGAGGGAGATAAAGATAAAGCGCACATTTATCTGTAAGGGTTTGCTTGGCCGGTAGCTCTTCTTATAACAAGGTCCATGGATATCCGGGTGCCGATTATTGCCGCGAGTAGACTGTATTTGCTTGGAGTCCTTGCGATATCCATTACTATAACTTTCCAAGTTTTTCCTAGCCAGCTTCTTGAATTCTGAAGGAACAGCCCCGATGTGAATACTCGGATCTCAACCGACAATCCAAATTAGTTAGTCATCCAAACAAATAATAGTGACAGCATTAAGCACCGTAGCAATCTATAGAGCTCGCGGAACCATCACGGCAGGTGAATCCCAGATTCCGTCCTCTTTTAGACAACACACCAACCCTCTTTCTCTTCTCTTTTTTACTTGGCTCTATCCAACACTGTCTGCCCGTTAGTCTTGTGGTCTTATTTCTGTTTCTCCATCATCCTCCCGGATATTAGACCTTTGACTATCTATACTCTTGAAAACGACCTTTCCCTAGCCCATTTGAGAAGCAGCTTGGAGTTCACCTCACTGAATCTTGCTTCAAAATCTCACTCACTCGTGCTCCTTTACCTGCATTTTCCTGTCTGCTCCTCCACGCACAGCAGTTAGGATAAAACGTCTCCTCTTCTGAATACGACTTGAATCCCGACACTCAGGACTTATTAGTGGCCTCCAGTCCACTGCATCTCGTTTCGTTTCATTTCGTTTTGGCTTAGTATCCGAACTGATTGAATCAAGTCTGCTAGCACTACTGTGGCCATTGTGGCTATCGTGACCAGCTTCTCACCAGTCTAGAACACACATCGCCCTACGTCTGGTGCCTGGAACTAGAAGTAGACCTTCTGCTGCACTTGTCTGCATATTTTCTTACTGCATCTAGCGCCGCCGCTGTTTGTTGTTGTTGTTGGTGTTCCTACCACTTCCAGATTCTGGACTCCATTACTAAGTGCACTTGCTGCAATTGCTGCAGCTCGGCTATTGCCTGTCTTCTCGTCGATTCGATAGACGCCATCCATATCTATCCATTCAAACTATCTTTTTGTTGCCGTTCGCCAAAGTCGAGCTTGTCGGAAGCCAAAAAATCTCATCACTTGTACTGTCGCTATCGTTTTTTTATTATTTTTGTGTTTGGAAATTACTACCTCTCATTTTTAGCCTGCATCAAGTGCACCAAACTTCAATCGATTGATCGCCTGTTCCTGATCACCACCCACATCATCGCTTTCCACCTATTCTCCCCACTGAATTGAGCTGAGCGCCTCTTTTCCCATATCCTCGCCTTGCCCTCACAATTTTTTTTCTCTCTCTCTCTCATGCAATCTCTTTTCCACGCTCTTCTCTCCTAGCTGGCGTCCCTTTTCGTGGTTTAGGCCGATGAACGGCCAAGCCAAGTCTTTCAGCTGCTGAACAAAAGGCAATATAGAAGAAAGTCCCGACTGGACTGCGTGTCTCGAACTGGCTGAATTTACCCTCAGATATACTCGTTTTTTTCTTTCAAATCTGAAAGTGATTCATATAGTCCAGCCTACTATTTGAATACTTCACTCCCATTTCGCCTTGTATTGTCTTGATATCATCATATCTTACTTATTTCTTGGAAACATTAATTATACCTACATACCCCTTGCTTGCCCAATCAGCTTGCCCTCTACCCGTCCTGTTATCAGCATTTTTGTTACCTGGTGCAGAATAAATATAGCTATACAGTTGCACAATTCGCAGAAGTAGCGGAGGCAGCAAAAGGAAAAGTAACAGTAGCAACAAACCTAACTCTAGATGCCTGACGCCCGGCAACCTCCGTATGCAGCGGGGGCTTCTGCAGCAACTGGGATGTCACCCGGCTCGGCATCAGCCCTAAATTCCGATATCACCGGCAACAATACCAGCAACACTTCTCGCCCCGGCGTCACCATCTTGAAGCCTGGAGAAGAGCCGCCACCTGGACTCATAGACTCAATCTCTACCGACCTCAACCCACGTAGTTGCATAATATGCCGTAAACGAAAAGTCCGTTGCGATAAACATATGCCCTGCGCCAACTGCCGCAAAAACCAGATTCAGTGTGTCTTCCCGGCCCCCGGTAGAGCTCCCCGCCGGCCCCGACCCAAAGATCCTAGTGTGGCCGTCAAAAATCCAAGCGAGCGAGAAGCTGAACTTCTCAAGCGTCTCCGTAAGCTGGAGGGCATCGTCGAAGAGCTCAGTGGCCAGGTCGAAGGAGATCCATCAAAGCTAGCACATAGCGCCGCTGCTTCGCCAGATACAAATCCAGAAATCACAAGTCCTATCCACCTAGGATCTCCATCCCACGGCACACCAGGTTCTTCGTCGGGAACTAGAGAGATCGACGCCGTTGCTGCTAGAAAGGCAGCGCAGAAATGCCGCCCAGAGGACACCGCCGAAGGAACCGGAAAAGACCCATCAGCGCTTACCAACAAGTTTGGACGCCTAGTGCTCAGTGATAAAGCCAAGGGGCAGTACGTCGCAAACGCATTCTGGTCAAAGCTGACCGAACAGGTAAGGGATCCCTGGTGCCTGAAATCCAACCTTATCTTATATCCTGTGGTTGTAATATCCCATCAATACGCAGCGTGCCGCTGATTTGTGAGACATATCGCTACTGATCTTCCATTTACATCAGTGGTCCGGTATTACATAGAGTAGTAGTACTAACCGTTTTCCACCCTCACAGCTTGATAGTATCCGTAACGAGTATTCCTACTCGGAAGACTCTGATTACTCTGACGAAGGAACTCCCGAATCGTTCCGTGATTCTGTAAATAGCGGTCCTGCAAATGACCAGGCTTTCTTCTTTGGTTACAAGTCGGCTTCCCTTGATCTTAGACGCTATAATCCACGGCGATCCGATATCCCTTTCTTGTGGCAAACCTATGTCAGCAATGTCGAGCCTATCGTCAAAATTGTCCACGTGCCAACCTGGACAAAGGTTATTGAGCAAGTTCAACGGTCAAATGACCAGACCTTTGACATCCCTATCCAGAGCCAGGCTATGCTATTTGCTTTCTACTTCAGTGCCGTAACGTCTCTAGAGGATGAAGAGGTCGAGCAGCGCTTAAATTCCAGCAAGTCCCATCTGCTGGCGCAATACCGATTTGCTTTTGAGCAAGCCCTTGCCCAGGCCAACTTCCTCACAGTACCCGACTTGACTATCATCAACGCCCTGGCGCTTTTCTTGACTGTGGTACGCACATCAGACGATTCCCGCTATTGCTGGACTATGACTGCTGTTGCCGTTCGTCTTGCCGAATCTCTTGGTCTTCAGCGTGACGGCACAGTGTTAGGCCTATCACCCTACGAGGTTGAGCTACGGCGCCGTATCTGGTGGATTATCTGCTCCTTTGATCTCCGCGCATCTGAAGAAAGCGGTACCGATTCCGCTGCTCTTGTCTTCAACTGCGACACACATATGCCACTCAATGTAGACGATGCTGATTTCAGTATAGATTCAACAGAAATCTTTCCAAAGTCTGGCCCTACAGATATATCGCTAGCCCTGATTCGCCACGAGATTACGAATCTATGCCGCAAAATGATTGCTCTGAGTAACCGCGCCCCACTACTCGGCCAGCCTAATGCTCTTCAAAGTATACAGGATCGCGAGGAGGTGCTTAACAAGATGTATCAACACATCGTGACAACCTACTTCATGTGCCCAGAAGCCGACACTCATCCTTTGTTGATTCTGGGTGTGATGATTGTCCGTGTTGTCATCGCCAAGATGTCTCTTGTTATTTACCAGCCGCTGATGCTTGGCAAATCAGGAAAGCCCGACAACTCTGTCCCCAAAGAAGTCAACTACCGTGTGTTTATAGCTGCCGTGGAGATCATTGAATGTAATCTAAGGCTACACACTGAAGAACGCTTCCGCCAGTGGCGTTGGCTCTTTGCTACCTATACTCAATGGCACGCTATCGCTTTTGTTCTAATGGAGATGAGTTACCGACCTTGGACCGCGACTATGGAGCGTGGTTGGGAGAACGTGAACCGAGCTCTTAGCCAAAAGGAAGTTCAAGAGTTTGCCAAAAAGCCGCATCATACGACTGTGTGGCTTCCTGTCCGGAAACTCTTAACTAAAGCCGCACGTCACCGGGAGGCTGAGATTCAGCGTCTGAGGGCTAATCCCTTTATTGCTCAGCAGCTTGACCTAGAGGATCGTATGAACCCTTCGCAAAGTCACCTTCCTGCCCCCAAGGGATCCGAGGAGTACTTGATCAAGGTTCGTGAAAGATGGCTCAGCATGATTGGCGCTAAGAACGGCAGCATGATGACAATCCCCCCCGTGTGCCTCGGCACATATACCACCGACAACTGCACCACCTATGCTTCACAAAGTGCTTCAGAGTCAAAACTATGTGGTGCCCAGTGATGTTGTCAACTCATCGGTTCCGCCACAGGAACAATCTATTGCCCGTAATGACGGTGGCATCAATAATACCACAAATACAAACACTAGCCAGCCGGAGCAAGTAGGGTTAAATATGTTAATCAACCAACCAATCAATTCTTTGGATCTCTGGGATATAATCGAACAAAACGGCCCTACAACTGGCCTCGATAGCATGTCCCACCCCGGCCAGCTAAACTCGGCCTCGGCCCTTCAGCATGGGGCACCACCGACTATCCCGTCACAACAGAGCTCGCCGCTGATACAAGTGCCAGTGCCGCCACAAGTCAATCCATCCAACTCAGGAGCACCAGGTCCATGGGCATGGTCGAATAGCTGGTATGAGCCAGATAGGGCGCCACAAACGAACGGAGTGACTAATACGGGCATGGCACCGCCGCCTATGGGGATGGCGAACATGATGATTTCCGAAGACATGGAGCTTGATGGAGAATTGACCTTCAGACGTGGGATGAAATGATACGTAGCCTGACAACGCCAAACATGTATCCTGGACAGCCGACTGGACTCTAGTAGAGTTTTCAAGGCAAGCCCACGACTTTCTGCAGCCGCTCGGTGATAGTTCGACTAAAAAAGAAGAAAAAAAACTAGGCGATTTATAGAAAGTATGGCGATGATTTACGATTCGAGCAATGATTGTTCCACATGACTGTTGAGAGCATTGGATGGTACATAATGTAAATATGTTAATATATACCACTAGATTTCTGTTGATCATTAGTAAGCGAGACATGATCGATGATCGGCAGGTCTAGGCAATACTAAGAATTCTAAGAAATGCACCTTGACTATCGCCATATCTATTTTGCTATTATCTCATAGTATATCCATTCTTGTATACCGAAAATTTTCATAAACCTTTATATTAGTAATGACATGCTGTATCAACAATAGAAACAGTATTGAGGTCTATAAATTAAGAAGTTTCACATTTAGATGTTCATATATTTCTATAAGTGATCCGGTGAGTGTCACTTAATTATTTAACAGTCCTAATTTTCAGGTCAACACATTGTACAAACATACATATATGTATTATGTATGTACTTCTGTTTGACAGGCTTCTTTCTGTAGGCAGCAGTAACATGAAACAAGGAAAGGAAGTGTACAATATGTAATCAGAATAAGGTTGCTGAATCACAGTTTTGGCACCAGTCCCTTGTGAAAATGTTTAGTAAACATGCGAGTAAGGGCACAATTTAGGCCAATAACATAGTGGTTGATATACAAGGATCTTAGAATGGTCTAGCCGTTTTAGGACAGATGAACTAGGTTTAATGCAGACAGCTGAACACCAAAATTGGTGGAATCTGAAGCGACTCACAACAACATTGCCCAGGTTTTACAGAGTAGAAAACAGAGTACAGAGGGTAAAATATCAGATATCTTGAGAACCACTCACGCAACGATGATGTCACCTTCCGGTGGACGCCCCTTTTTCAACAATATCATTTATAGTTTACAAATAAGAAGAAGATCCAGTTGAGACCATGGGGGGCAAAGGCAAAGTTCTTATTCATAAATTCGCCCCAAGATATATTAGCGTGCTGCCTCTGGACACTTTCTTCAGACATCATCTAGTTAATGTTAACAAAAATATCTACATCATTATCACTTGTACTTCTTTTCTCCTCTGTATAGCATTGAACACTATCGCTTCGCATATAATCACGTGCCATCATCTGAAATGGTCGTCTCTCGCCGCAGTCAACGTTGTACTGAACTCGTGATTAGACCGCCAACTCACATCAAGGCTGATGAATCCAGCACTACGGTTACCACAAGTGCCAATACTAAAACAAAAAAAGAGAGCGCGCAAATCGTCGTCTATAAACGAGGCTACTATAGCCAGTGCCATCACAAGTATAGACACAACGGTCATAAGCAAAGCCCCACGGCCGAAGAAGAAAGTAAAGTGTCAGCCTGAGAGCGACGTAGAGCACTCGGCTTTCGAAGACGACGAAGATCTTGGTGGCTGCTGTTCAAGTGACGACGACTTTGACTTCAACGACGACAAGCCCAAAGCTAAAGCCAAAGCCAAAAAGACAGCGACCAAGGCAACTCAAGCACCGGCCAAGACCAAAAAGTCGGCCTCCAAACCGAAGAAGCCGGTTGTCAAAAAGGAAGTAGATCCTGAAAACGCAGAGGAACCAATGGCTCGGTTATTGCCATTGACTGGCGGTTCGCTACCATTGCCTTGGAAGGGCCGTCTTGGATATGTAAGTTGTTGTCAATATAAGCCGGTTACCACACATCATCATCCACTAATACACGACTTTAGGCCTGTCTAAACACCGTTCTACGAAGTCTCAACCCACCTGTATTCAACAGCCGCACCTGTCGCATGTCCTCTATTATCGAACATCGCTATCCGCTCAAAGACCCCTCGCTCCCGGAACATCCGACCAAGAATCGACCTGACCGAGACCAGCCCGCGTCTCTCGAACGCGGTCAGAAATATGTTCAGGCTCTAGGTCTCGCCAACGTAAAAGATCTCATCCCAATGCTACGCTGGAACGACAAGTTCAACATCAAGTTCATGCGTCTCAGTAGCGAAATGTTTCCCTTTGCTAGCCACAAAGAACACGGATATTCTCTCGCGCCGTTTGCTTCTGAAGCGTTGGCTGAAGTTGGTCATGTAGTCGCCGAGCTGGGCCATCGTGTAACTACCCATCCAGGCCAGTATACGCAACTTGGGTCTCCACGAAAGGAGGTCGTTGACGCTGCTGTTCGTGATCTAATATATCACGATGAGATGTTAACCCTGTTGAAGTTGCCCGAGCAGATTGACAGAGATGCCATCATGATCATCCACCTAGGTGGTACCTTTGGCGACAAAGCAGCTACTTTGGATAGATTCCGCGAAAACTATGTCAAACTTCCGGATACCGTGAAGCGCCGTTTGGTTCTAGAAAACGACGATGTCTCGTGGAGTGTTCACGATCTCCTCCCCATCTGTCAGGAACTCAGTATTCCGCTTGTTCTCGACTTCCATCATCACTCCATTATCTTCGACGAAGAAGCCCTCGAGCGTGAAGGTACCTCAGACGTTACAAATCTCTACCCACGCATCAAAGAACTCTGGGATAGAAAGGGAATTCGACAGAAGATGCACTACTCCGAAAGCCGTCCCGGTGCGGAAACAGCGCGAGACCGTCGTGCTCATTCGGCTCGTGTTAAGGAGTTGCCACCTTGTGTTCCTGATATGGATCTGATGATCGAGGCTAAAGACAAAGAGCAGTCCGTGTTCGAGCTCATGAGGACTTACAAGTTGGATGGCTGGGAAAAGATCAAAGATATCACGGTGGCAGGTGATCGCAGCGATGAGTATGCGGTATATTGGCCTCAGGGTAGAGAGTATTTGCTCAAAGTCACCAAGTCGCGCAAGGTCAAGAGTGAAGTTGATGAAGATATAGCAGACTTAGGCGATACTCCGGCTGCCAGACCAGCTCGAAAAGCTAGAAAGAAGGCTATAGTAGAGAATGATGACGCGCTAGAAGAAAATATCAAGGATGAAGATATAGCAGATTTGGGTGATGCTCCGGCTGCTAAACCAAACCGAAAGGCTAAGAAGAAGGTCAAAGTAGAGGAGGAGGATGTGCTAGAAGATAAGATTAAGGCTGGAGATATCTTGCCAGAGATGCAGGAAAAGTCTCCTGCCAAGCCACGTCGCAAGACGAGAGCAACTTCTACTGTAAAAAGAAAATGATTGTTGAGACGTCTTGTATAGATGAAAGATCTCTACTCCTCGGGTTTATTGGTCATTGTTTTTATTCATAGACCATACTATCATTTTAGAAATATGTTATTTGATAATTAGTAATGATGATATCCTTCTAGCAACTAGAACTATGCCACGGTAACTTAAAATCTTCGCTTCTTGACTAGTGGTCTTCCGCCAACCTTTCGTTGTGCTGGCTTTGGAGGGGAGCTTGGCATCTTCGGCTTCTCGAGCTCCTCATTTACAGGCTTCTTTTCTTCTGCTTTTGATGAGCTGGCTGCAAGATCAGCCTCATCTTCTGATTCTGTTTCATCTGACGCCGCAATGCAGTCCTCCGACTGCCTTTTGACACCGCTTACCGATCTCACTTGGTTGCCCACAGCAGGAGGAAATGAGGGAGTCTTAGATGGTGTTGCAGCTTGTCGAGTACCACCAATTGTTCCTAGTCTTGCCGGTGTACGATCTGGCAGCTTCTTAGGTGGTGCTGGTTGGAGATCTTCGCTTTCGGATAGCGACATGGTCTCGTCTACCTCTTCTGTGATAGGCGGTGGTTTCCGTGCGCTACCACCGATACGGCCCATCTTGCGGAGCTCTGATAATGGAGTTTTGAGTATTGGGGGGGGGACGAACTGGTGATGAGTCCTCTCCCATAGACATTGTCGGATCGTCGTCAGGTACCACTGCAGCTGCTTTGGGGCGTCCACCGATCTTTCCAATGTTTCCTATTGTGCCGATTCTTCTACGCGGTGTTGGTTTTACAGGCGGTGATGAAGCGGGGATATCATCCTGTGCCTGTTGTCGTTGAGCTTGTGGCGGTGTAGAAGGCCGTTGCGTCTCAAACCCGTCATCTTCATCGCTTGTTCGTAAAGAAGGCTTTGGAGGTCTCGTAACTCGCCCGGTACCACTCCTTCTAGTAAGCGATGTCGGTGAGCTATTCAGCGTAGGCTCAACTCTAGGTCCGTTTCTATCCCGAGTGCTAGAGGGGCTGTACTGTGCGGTATATCGTATGACATCTCCAGTGGACTCTCGGTTCCCGGGAGATACAGGCGCCTTTGAGGTCCGTGATCGAGGGGCACGAGGACCTCCAGCGTTGTCTGGGATGTTGAGCCACCAGTTATCTAGCTCTTCCTTATTGTCAAAGCTAACAGTTGCTTGACCAAGGTGAATATTTTCAAGCGTCTCTTCCACTAGTTGTACTGCATCTTGTGGGCTGTCAGGTTCGCCACCAAACCTCGCTAGCCATTCCTCCTTCTTAAATGGCGCAAGACCCTTTATTCGTTCTTGGGCCATTTTACGAGTAAACTTGCGATTGTTGGTGTTTGCTACTGTGAACACATTCTCCAGGGGAGTGCCAATAGCTTCAAGCTTGTCCAGCAGCTTTGCGATGATAGCATCTTTTTGCTGGATCATAGATACAAGAGATGTTGTTTGTGCCTCCTTGGTGCGTTGGGCCTCTATCAAAGGAAGGATAAGCCGTGATGCGATAGTAGGTTGTGGGCATTTGGTGAGATATACCTTCCACCTAAGAGGCTTTGACGTAAGCTGCGATGGCAGTTGACATGTGATATTTAGCGTGAGACCGCCTGAGCCAACAGGTATCTGGCTGCTGTTTGAACTACTAGGCGGAATTCCAGGCGACAAAGTCATGCTCGTCATATCATGGCCATCTTCGTCCTCATTGAAAGCTCGTGATAGACAACTGAGGAATGCCGACATGTTTTCTTCGCCATCACTAGGGTCGATGCTGGTGTCTTCGCGAAATCCGCGCATGCAGATTTGCTTCCGGTCAAGGCATTCCGTCCATACGTTGGAAAGATCAGTGATGAATATCTTGTATGCAGAGTTTGCGAAGCAGTATGAAGAAAGGAGTAAGGGAACACTATTTCCAACTTCTAGAGGCAGTACTTTCCAAGGGCCTGGCTCTGACATGTTGGGTAGGTATTGGTTTATTTTAAGATTGGTGAAGCGAGAGTTGGTGACTAAATTTGATAGGCTCCTGTGGTGGAGATGATATACATATATATGACGATTTCAATGATAGATAACCATTCCAGCTTCATCATACGCGCAACGGATGAAAATTGACACTGAATTGTGCACGCGACCGTGATTCTTTATTACTAGTCAGACAAAACTGAAGAGAATCCTTGTAAAAAAAAAAGAATGCTGGAAAAAAGGAATATAGAATACAACAGAATATTGCTATCGTGAATTGCCATATAAATGATAAGTGAGGCTGAGGAAAAGTATCTGTATATCATCTTAGGGATTGTATCTACTCAATATGAACTTCACATGAATGGCAACTACATACATCATCGCGCATACGGTCCCCACATTTAATTAAGTCTTTACTACTAGAAGCTTCATTATGGATAGTATTTGTATGTACATATATGTATATTCTTCCAGAAAGTTTAGATAATAGAGACAATACCCTCAAATTGCTAATGCCAATAATGGTGACAGTTTTGTATCCATATGTTACCAGGAACTCAATAATTATCTACGAGTATATATTCTATGACTAAGGTGATGTTTTGTTTGACCCGTATCTGTACTACAACAAACAGTCTGAACTGGTGCAGCTTTTTCAAGGCCAATTGAGCTCGTAGAGCTTTGATATACGGCCTGGAGACTTCTAACAGCCCCAACGCCCTCGGATACGGGTTAGAGCCTATGCAGGCCTTTCTTCCGAGAACGCTTGGCTAGCCGATGTTAGTTATGGGCGGTGTTTTTGGGTAGGAAATGAGTTATTGGATGATAGGTATGGTGCATATTGTGCATAAAGATGCGATGGCACGATTTTAACAACATCAATATTGAGTCACAGTCATATGCCAAAATAAAGCCATCATTCATACAAGTAAATATAAGAGTAGAGGAGAAGAAAAGGTAGATGTTCTTTTTTTAATTCGTTCAATTGAAATCCCTAAAAGAAAGCCAGACGCCTCGTTTTGAGGGTATCCGATGTAGTCATCACTTCATGCCGTGTTCCTGAATCAGATCTGCCTGAAATGACGTTAGCATATTGCTTTTGGGGGTATTTCGTCGTGTGTTGGCTCGAATTGTCGTTCGTAGGTTGTTAAAGGAAAGAAAACAATCCCTCGAAGAAATGGGAGCGTCCCAGTATTTATAGGCATGGCCTATAGTTTTTTCAAGTAGCGCAGGGATGTTGCAACACAGGCAGATTGGGAGGTTTGTCGGCATACCCTTTTTTCATGCTCCAAATGTCCAAGAAGAAATGAAATCCCATAATTTATCTGACGGGGTTCCAGACGTTCTTCAGGAAACCGTCACGCTGAGCCAGACGGTTCAGGGCGTCATCAGCCTCACCAACGGCGCGGATGAAGCCGCACATGGCGTAGACGTGGTTCTCGCCCTGGATAGCGCGGCCAGACTCGTCAACCTTAGCGACGGAGATCTGGACGGAGGCATGATCCTTGGCCTTGATGATGCGGTTGGTGGCGCTGCACTTGCGGGGGACGTAACTAATGAATGGGATGCTGAGTCAGTATTTCGTCTAGATGTATGTGCGTGGCTTGATAATTCGTCGCAAATTCCCAAGTCTCTTCATAGCGTCTCATTGCCGTAGTAAATATAAGTATCTCGAAATTGAAGTATGGTATGTTGTAAGAACATTTTCATTGTTCATATTGAATCGAGTATATTGAAAACTTGACTAATCGTCGCTATCGAAGTTCATCGATGTATCATGTATCATTCAAGATTCGGTATGTCGTCGTAGATGAGAAAGCGTCGGAAGAGATAGAGAATTCACACGATATCGATTATTTGATGATTATGATAGGACGAGAGATAAACTCACAGGTCCACGATTTCGCCCTTGTCGTTCTGCATTTTGGCTATATGTGTGAATCGAAGAAAAAAAGGTTCGGTTGGTTCTTAGAGGGGATTCCGAGATCGAGGGAAATTCAAAAACCGCCTTAACCAAACCAGTACATCAAAATTCGAGTCGAATTTCGCACTGCTAGCGTCTGGTGGGGCAGATGCACCGTAGTGGGAGAAGTCTGTGGGCAACCAGGGCTGGGTCACGTGAACTAGAAATTGATATAATTTTGAAGCACGTGACTTCGTTGCTTTTTCGCGGCGAGATATGTGGGGCCTTTGACGCCGGACTTCGGTGAACTTCCGGCTTTACGCGCTCCTTGCCATCTACCATAGGCACGCGTAGTTACAGTTGTGAACAAACTGGTGGTTGACGTCATGGATAATTGCAATTGATACTTAAATAAAGTATCATGCTATTCTTTCAAGCTGCATATCTGACATATAAATATCCTTGTGTCGTAATATCTACCAAATCTCCTTTTTTTCTTCAACGATCTTTTGCTCCAGTACTGTTAAGCAGGGCCTTTAGCGCCCTGCTAACACGTCCATCAGTATTAAATGCATCAGCCAAACATATAACACTTTCTTCGATCATGTCTAGACCGCGAAGTTCTTCGCCTGACGATCTTGTCAGCCTAGACACCTTGCTTGGCAGGACGCCGACCTTGAATCAAAACATCGTCAATCATCCACAGGTGCCGCCTATCCCGACTGTGTCTAAAAGTGTACCTCTGAACCCTCATACCAATGCCACCAACGCTGACGCCTCCATTATTGAGGTCTCGGCTGGCGAATTTGCTAAGCCTAAGAAGCCCCGAGCTCCTCGCAAGCCTCAGGCAAAGAAGGAGACCGGTGACGGGCTAACAGCAGAACCTAAGTCCAAAGCGCCCCGAAAACCAAGAGCTCGTAAGATTCCGGCTACTGAAGGCCAAGAGCTTTTAGATGATGCTACTACTGCAAAACCCAAACGAAAGTCTGCTGCTAAGAAGGCTGTCGTAGATAGCGCCCCTATACAACAGGCGGCTGATGTGTCCGCTCCACTCAACCTTGAAGCAGCCATTCCTAGACGAAAGTCGTGGACACCGCCACGACCAGGGAAAAATGTCGGGAATGTCTCGTCTCAAGACCCAGAAGACAATGAAGGCCGTAGAAAGGGTAAAGGCATATTTGAAAACCTGGGAGAGGCCTTCAATTGTCAATATACTTCTCAGTCTCAAACAGGCTTCAAGAAAAGGAAACTTGAGGATACAGCACCTCCCCCAGTTCCTCTAGACAATCCACCAACTCATAATACTGTCAAGGCTCCGCGCAAAAAGGTCTCTACTCTGACTGACATTGCTGTTGCTCAATATAGTAACAATGACATCATCGACCTTACGTTCATGGCGGGGTACCAAGACCCAGGCCTCAACGGCCCCGAGCCTAGTGAAGATTCCATCAAGTCTGCGAAACCCAAGCGGAAGAGGAAAGAGAAACCTATAGATAAGGATCTGATTCTTCGGTCCCCTGACACTGCTATGAGGCAAGCTGATACTCAAGAGTTCGTTTTTGGGACATCAAGTCAGCTTGTGAGAGAAGAATCACCTTCAGTTCTTCGTGATATCCAACTTGCGATCGAAAGGTCAACACGTATAGCGGAAGATGAAATTTTAGGCTGGTTCGATGATGAAGTAGAGATTCAACCTATGAGACAGACTAGACTTTGGCTTTCAGCATCTCGTGATGATGAAAGCGGAATCGTTGATCTTCGTGATGCTAATACCACAGTCATCAGTCGAAATAGTGACAACCTCAACAAGTCACTCCCATTCGAGGTAGAAGAGAAGGCGATAGCACCTGCGCCCCTACAAGAATCACCTATGGCTAAACATGAAGATAGTGAATTTCCCGATTTTCATGTTATGCTGTCTCAATCTACAAAGCCCGATCCGAAACCCACGCATGATAGTAACCTCCAAGCGCCATCATCTCCCGTTATTGTGAAGCTTCAGAGCTCTCCTCAACTTCCCATACGATCATCGCCAAGGGGACCTCTAGTTGGATCTTCTACGAAGTGGGCGCAAGCTAATCCCAAAGCAACGGTAGCGCCTACTGGGCTTGAAACCCACGTGTCTTCGCCACCTCATGATATTGCAATACCTCGTCTTGAACTTATGACAGACATTCAGTTATCTCAACGTGTCACACAGTTTGGATTTAAATCTATGACTCGACGTTCTGATATGATACAATTATTGGAAACATGCTACGCTAGTCAACGAGCCAGTTCAACATCGAAACCCACAACAGGTACCTCCATATCTCGGGCAAATTTCAGTACGAGCTCTGCCAGCACTGGGCGTCAACCCAATCCAGATCTTTATACCACACCAGGAGCCAAACCTCGCCCCCGAAGAGGTAGTGCTAGTTCTATCAAATCGATGACACCCCCACCATCAGCACAACCACCACCACCACCAAAGTCGTCCTCTCCTTCTCCGGCACCATCTCCGCCAAAACGAGGGCGTGGAAGGCCTCGCAAGGACACAAAATCCTCGATATCTATCGAATCACCAAAAAGAGTGACAAAAGCCAAGGCTAAAAGTAAGGCTTTGTCTGCCATTACGAAAGCTTCAACACCCACTCGTCCTAGTTCGTCTCGCCAAATTACAATTGAGATTCCGGACTCTGAAGACTCGGATATGGATATTGGGTCTCCTCTAGCACACGAATCTCTGGAAGACTCTACAATCACGGATAATGGATACTTGGATGAAGCACACGACGGAGACCAGACGCACATAGGTGATCTATCTCTCGCCATAGATCCAGCAACAGAAAAAAAAGTCATGTTTGATAGCATTTCCGCTGCTGTACAGACAGCTCCCCGAACACAAGATCCGGGAAACCCGTCATGGTACGATCGTATACTCCTTTTCGATCCAATTGTGTACGAGGATCTCACCGTATGGCTAAATACCGGTGCGTTGAGCCGTGTTGGACATGATGCCGAAGTATCACCCGAAGATGTCAAAGCATGGTGTGAATCCAAAAGCATATGCTGTGTACAGCGAGAAACACGTAAAGGCAAAGAGCGTAAGCGGCTGTAGAAATATATTGGACCGGTTGTGACATATCGCATATGTTCTGTACGTCAATAAGTGACGCTATGCGTGAGGTGCTGCGGTTCGAAACTTTAACTTCTTTTCTTTTACGAATTCTATGAGTATAATACTACCATTACCACCCTCTGTAATTCCCATAAGACCCTGTGACGTAGTTGTTGTGTTATCATAGTGGACTCCCTTCTGACAGTTGGAGAACTCGCCTAAGCAGCCTCGGTACCGTCAGTCTCTCTAAAATATATGTGCATTCTCCAAGCCATATCGTAACAATTGGCAAAACCTACAGTCTTGACTTTAGTCTACTTGGATAGCTTTCCAAAATACAAAATGAACCATTATCTGAAGCTCCGGTGTCTTGCACCATATATCCGACAATCACAGCTTCGTTGCCCTAGTTTGTCATACTGCAGCAGACATGTACGATTACCTCAACTAACACTAATACACAGAATCCTCTATATTTCGTGCCTTCAATTCCGCCAGCACGATGGCCAACGTTCCTTCATCTGCCATCCGGCCCAGTTCTAGGTATTTGCTACAATGAGGTCATAATAATCAACTTGCGCTACATAGTATTCTGACATCCACAGTGTGATTCTTATCTCACCCACGAACCAAGTTCTCCTTCTACACCGCGTCAAATCTTCCAAGTCATTTGCTTCCGCACATGTCTTTGCTGGTGGAAACGTTGACACTTCGCAGGACGGTGAGCTTCCTAATGATGCAATCAGACTACACGAAGACAGCCTAGTCTATCGCATGGCTACGATTCGAGAGTGTTTCGAAGAGAGTGGCATCCTACTTGCCAAGCGACAAGGTGAATCTACGCTTTTCACACTATCAAATGAAGAAGCCAAGGAGGCAAGACATAAGATCCATAGCCAGCAACTATCGTTCCCGAAATGGCTTGCGAATAATCAGATTCAAGCACATGTCGAAGGACTAATTCCTTTTACGCGGTGGGTCACCCCCGCTGGTATGAAACGGCGCTTCACTACGCAGATGTACATCTATCTTATGCCCACCTCCGCATCGATCGACGACAAGATCATTGTTCCGACTTCAGATGGCGGGGTCGAACACACCGAGGCACGCTTTGACGATGCTCCGCGTTGGATCCGCGCAGCAGCGGACGGAGCTGTTGTTTTGTTTCCGCCGCAGATGTATCTCCTTCACCATATCGCCGCACATATGCCAGGTCTACAAAATAGTGATAGTGATGCACAAGCAAAGTCTAGCATGGTAGAGAAACAACGCAAACGGCTACTACACTTCCTGCGAGAGCCTCAAGGTGGAAATGACGACTGTTCGAAGACATTGTGGGCTGATAAGGTAATCAGTCCTAAGGCTGTGGCAAAATGGGCGATGGTAGGGTCGTCATGGCCTTGGATAAGCCCGGACCGGAATTGAAGGGCTCAGGCAGACATGGCGATGGGCAGAATGTTATTCTCGCGGGATTTGGAAAAGAGGGGCCGATCGGTGTCGAAGTTAGGTCCAGGGATGAAGTGGCGTCTCAGGTTAAGCTATAAGCAACTCCATCATTCATGCCACATCGTGAGTAATCTTTTTTTTACGATAGCTTGGTTTTTTGTGGATAGATATGAGCTTTCAACGAGGCATTAAATTGTTTGTCATCACTAGAGTATCAGTATCCTCGTGATGTTCCAAGAAAACTGACTAAAATAAGATCAACATATTGTACTTGCATATAGATATGCGAAGTGTTAGGGTTAGACGAACCCTGCGAGCTAACTTGTTCCATATTTTTTGCCTTTGCCTCAAACACCGCAAGGATAAGAAGACCCACTAAACTACCCCTCTATAATGTATACGTAGATTTCTATGGAAGCTCTTGTTTGGAGAAAGAAATGATACAACATATGTACAACTACAGATACATATATACGAAGTATATAGTCGTAGTTAGTAGTGAAAATATGCTGATGAACAAAAGGCGAAGTCCGGTGTGGTAAAACCCATCAACAATGCATCTTTGCTTTACGTTACGCTATCCACAGAAGAAGACAAGGAACTAGAGAGGAGACCTAAAGTTGCATGCTATGCTGCATTAGATAGATGATGCCTATATCGTCTTATGTCATCACACACCGTAACCACTTCCACACTTCAATACTGTATATTGTTCTTCTTGTTCGTCCCAGGCTCGCACGACTAATTGCACGAGCCTGTACTCCAAGTTGCCGCACTAAAAATCACTGGATCGCTTGCTGTAAATTGTTACAAGCCAGACTTTGTAACCCAACTATCAGCATTTACAGATAGCGTTTCCGCTATAACGGAATATAAGCAGCGACTTTTTACTTCGCCCTCGTCTATTTTTCCATCTTTGGACCTTGCGATAATCAAATCAAATTGATCACAATCACCTACATATAACAGCAATATCTCACCTGATAAACCATCGATTGCACGAATTATGTCGACATCCTTCCTTGCCTCTTCAAAAAAAGATACTACCTACTGTTAACCCTCCAAGAACGGCTTGCATACGACCTTTCTAGCGAACCCCCGCGTTCTTTCAGCCACCAATACAGTCGCTGACGCATCTATTTTCAGTGGCCTGCCATCCAGTCCATCAATACCGTTTTATTTCATTTTTCTTCTGGGTTTTTATCCTTTTTATTTTTTATAAATTATAACAAAATCATCTTCGCATTTTTCTTTTCCTTTTTTATTTTTCAATTCGGGATATCATCCAAACCCACAATCAAAATAGCAATTCACTATGCCATCACACGTCCCTGTTCCTAGCGCCGAGGTCCAAAGACCAAAGGGTATGTCATATTTCCTGTTTTAGCTTTCTCAAGCTCAAGATGGCAAGACCTTTGTTGCTCATTAATATTGTTCCACTAGGTATCCTTAAGAATGGCTCTTCTTGTGCTTCACCACCACCTGTCTCTCCAATTTCGCCCAAGAATGATCGGGAACTCACACAGATGAACACGCAAATCAACGCTGGTTCTCGCCGCTCATCTTCTGCCGCCCGCCATCCCGTCACTCGCCGCTTATCGCACGCCGCCGACCTCGACGATAACTCCCCACGTCTGAAATGGGACGAGGCCAACCTCTACCTTACTGAGCAAGAGCGCACTGCCAAGATGAAGATCGACGAGCCCAAAACTCCCTACGCTGCCCATTACAACCCAGAAGATGACGAGGATGATGAGGAGATTCCTGGCATGTCGCTAGGCGAGCCCGAGGAGGCTGTCCCTGAGCCCGTGCCGCACTCACCCAAGGCCGTTCATGTCGATGATACCGCTAGCGGTCATGATGATGACGAGCTTTCTGGCATGACCCCCGAAGAACAAGAGAAGCACCGCAAGTTCGAGGAGATGCGCAAGAAACACTACGAGATGAAGGATGTCGCTGCGCTACTTGCGCATGCCGATGAAGTCGACGAAGACGAGGACGAAGAGCTTGCTGATGCTCCTCCAATGCCCGCCTTGCCGCGTGTTGATGGTGCGTAATTAGACACTTGATATGAAACTCCGATTGCTGTCATGATGGGCATGTATGAATGGGACCATGGTATTTTATGGCGTTACTGGGGGTTTGAATTGTACAAAGAATAGCTTAGATTGTCGTATTTCCAACGATGCAAAAAATGGACATTAACTGTCTATTTTCAAGATCTCAAGTGTTTCAGTATATATATGTGTATGTACATTGTGACTTTTATTTCTAATATTGTAGGCGTAATTCCACAATCGAGGCTGGACTTAAGATAGACGAAGGATAAGAAAGATGAAAAGACATGCTGAGTAGTTCGACGCTACGACAACTTATAGCTTGCCTTGTCTTGCTAGCTCGATCTTGTTGATAGCTTCCCCAGACTTAAAGCCACCCTTGGAAACACAGAGACGACCTGACTCTCCCAGCTCATACTTATCAGTGTGATCGGGCCACGGGCAAGGGCAATGGTGAGGATAGTGGACACAGGCTAGAGTATCGGGGCAGATATAATGTTCGCAAGCATCTGTGAAGCAAAAGAGAGAAGTCAGACATTAGTAACAGCGTAATTATGAGTTGACTCGGCTATAAATTGGTGAATTGATGTGCGTACATGAATCGTAGAGCTGGCGATAGCCGGCAGAGTCGCTAGAAGCTTGTTGTTGACGACGTTGACCATTGTTGCCGCCATTTTGGTTCCCGAACATTTGGCCGAAGAAGTCGCCAAACTGGGCCTGGGCGACACCCAGAAAGAAGAAGAATGAAATGAGTCCAAAGAATTTCATGGTAAAAGTGCTCGAGAAACTATTCGATGCGATGGGTGTTGGTTGGATTTGCGATTGCGATGATGCTATGCTGGCACTAACATAATTAGAGCCAGGCTGGATGGATAGGGATTTTAGTTGTAAAACACCCATGAATCCTTATCTTATCAGTAACATATGGACTTAGTCAGCAACCCCAGTCCCCAAATCAGCCTCCCATAGTGGGACAGAGCTAGCCAATAGAAGGCGTCGTGAGAACTTCATTTTCTTCCGTAGTGGATGGAATCGTGAGCGATCCATTGCGAAGGGCATTGAAGCCGGATCTGACCGCGAAACCCCAAAACAACGACTCGACAACTCGATAAAAACGGTCTAGATTACGGCTGCTCTACTCCGAATTTCGATATCAGCCAATTGTCTCGTCGGCCCGTCTACAATTCGCTAAACCACCACGCCTTCTCACCAGGCTTAAGGAATCAGCAAGCCATCGGCTTCTCTTGTTATATCTCTCCGTCACTCATGCTGAACTTGCCTCATCTGCAGCGGCCCTTGGCAGTTGCTGTCTCGGGGCTCGCTAGACCAACCATAGCATCAAGCCTACTGGCGATACGGGAGCGGCCATTGCTATCGGCTCAGTGGAATCTGAATGCTGCCAATCTGCTGATAGAAGGTCGCAGACATGCCTCCGTCAAAGCCCAGGGTGCTTACAAACATCGGCCAAAAAGAACGCATCCCAAGAAGATGGGTGCCAAGCGTACTGGAGGTATAATAACTTCTGGGCCCTTGCCATCAAAGGCTGTTAACAACTAAAATAATATCTGACTCTTTGAACTCTATAGACCAGTTTGTGGTGCCCGGAAATATCATCTACAAGCAGTACGGTACTCTCTGGTGGCCCGGCGAGAACACATTAATGGGCCGTGATCACACAATCCACGCTGCTGTCAGCGGCTACGTCAAATACTACAGAGACCCGTTACGGCATCCCGACCGCAAGTACATTGGTGTTGTTTTCAACAAGGAAGATACCTTGCCATACCCTAAACACGCCGAGAGCAAGCGTCGTCTCGGCATGGTCCCTGTCAAGATTGAGGCGGAGGCGCCCAAGTCCGAGATCAGTGCTAGCGGTATCCCTAACACGGTGACGCGTGTTAACAAGCACAAGCCCGAAAAGTCGCAGGTATTGCAACTGCAAGATGACTACACTTACCGCGAGAGCGCATGGGCGCTTGGTCGTCTGGTAGAGACGACGGGCCTGCAGCTCAAGCGCTTCAAGAGTCGACGTGCCTTTTTCCGTCACCGCCGTTGGAGTCGTGAACGCTACCTTAAGGGTATGAAGGTGGCGGCTGAGAAGCGCAAGTCGGAGGAGGGCACTGAGGATGAATGGGTGGCAGCAGCCCGGGCCAAGGCACAGAGCTCGGGTAAGGGTAAAGGTAAGGGCAAGAAGGCTAAGAAGGCCAAGGGCGGTGCGAAGGGTGGTGGTGCCAAGGGTGGCAGCAAGATAAGGGCTAAGAAATAGACCTTCTTCGCAATATAGTCTTGAGCAGCATGAAGACTTACGGACGTCGGAATATGCCAGTGTCCTAAAATTGTCCGCTCTCAAAGAGCATGTATGATAGTTGGCCATCTATAGGCCTGTGGCCTGATACATAGGCC
This sequence comes from Davidsoniella neocaledoniae, assembly GCA_009806295.1. NCBI lineage: Eukaryota > Fungi > Ascomycota > Sordariomycetes > Microascales > Ceratocystidaceae > Davidsoniella > Davidsoniella neocaledoniae. The sequence goes on from RHDR01000145.1 coordinate 25,490, forward strand.
TAGTGTATAACTAGCGAATCTTTTGTACTAATTCGCCTTTACGATGCATGTTACGAACTTCGACTGACCTTCACATACATAGTCTCACGGTACGAGAATATGCACGTATAGATGAGGAATATACAATACTCATTACACGGACTTAAGCACATGATATATTAAACACATGGCGAGCCCCTCCAAAATGACGGTGAAATATCTTGCCTATTACAAATACAGATGGAGATAGGTATAAATGACTAAATAGTCGTAGCAATCTCGAGCTGTTGTCTTCGAGGTAGTAGCAAACATCACGATACGCAAGACACAATTGGCAGTATCGCGGCTGTGTCCTAATAAGTGCAAATTATTTGGATATTACAAGATCTCTAGTGATAGCCTCTAGTACCTGCATACAGTTTTACGTATGTACATTTATCGTATACAACTACATATATTTACATCGAATTCTTCAAGACTGTCCGCTGTTACTATCCCTCTTTTTTTAGGGTCATCTGCGTCGTTGAACCCCCTGTCACACTGCTAGAAATAGGCGTCATGTGGGCGCCATCTGCCGGGTTATAAAGGGTTGTTCATCCTTGCGGAATAGCGCTACAGTCACTGCAACATCAATCCCACAGCACACACTAACACAATACGAAACAAGCCCTTTTTCTTGCTTTGGTAGCTGGAGCCCTCGTCTCTGGTGACTATTCTGTAGTCTCGACGACTCAGCTGGCTCGTCTCTTGCCTATGACAATCTCGGCACGAGACTTATGAATCTGGCTGGCTTGGGTGGTGGTGACTGATAAACCAAGAACAAGACTACGACTATACTGTGGCAGCCTGGATTTATTCGTCGTGATAGGTCGAACCTGAGAGGAAGACGATCGAAGATGGGTCCTCATCCTGTAGGGTCGGGATAGCTGCCGGCTGACACCATCACCGGAGATTTCCAGCCAGGGCGTTGTCCTCTCAGAAGCCCTGCTCTGTTTATAATTTTATAGGCGCTATTGGGCGTATTATCACTGTGGGCAGTGCTTGAATGGGCAACTTCTAGTGGCTTGTAAATAGAGCTTGTTTTAGACTAAGGCAGACTGTGTAAGCTCAAAGTGCATCTTGTTCGTCAATTCCAAACCAGGCTTATTTATCGGGCAACTCAAGTTCCATGGGTGTGATGGGCGATGCAATATTAATTGTATCTGTATATATAAATATATAGAAACTGAATGTAACGATTAGTTGTCACATTCTTCTCATCTCAGTAAATTCTATTTAGTGATCTCATAGGACGTCTGACGAGACAACTTCTCTCCTCTTCTACAGCTCCTGATTCAGCATATCCCAGATAGCGTCTGTGAAACCGTCCTATATTGGCCCATGCTCTCTAGTTCATCTTTATTGCTCTATATTCTATAACTTTCTAGTCTTTTTTCTAAGAAGTGACAAAGACAGCCAGACAGAGTCCTAGAGATACGCTCATGAGAGAAATACTATAGAAGAAGACGAAGGAGAATAAGAGAAGTCGAGCCCGTGCTATTCTTCCAGCTAGTAGCTGTCCTTTCTACACGAACCAGACAATATATATAGAGTTATGAGTCTCCCGCTTACGACCTCTAGAATTGCTGATCTGCGAGCAGCAACTAAAGACCAAGAAGCTGACCCGGAGCTCAACGAGGGCACCCTCAACGGTTCTTGTGACAACCGCGAGCCAAAGATCTCGGACTCATCGCTACATTCATCACAGTCCGCTGAATATCAGGATGAGAAGAAACCACCGGCAGATATAACCGATAGACGTCAACGGCCAGGCTCGGACGACGCCAGCCGAGCCAAACATGTAACCTATTTTGTAGCGACGGACGGAGGCCCGACAAGCCCGGAAAATAGCACAACAGTAGAGTGAGATAGTCTAGACCGCATCCCATAGCTTTCCCATGAGAGCGTAGCTAACTAGATATAGCATCATCGGAGTGCCGTGTCCCGGCGTTGAGGACCGTTTCACCACTTGGATCTGCGATACGAACATATTCTTGAACCACCACGGTAAACGGCCCAATGGAGGCCCGCAGATGACGGCCCGTGAACGGCGCAATCGTGACTATGGCCGACGAGATATACACGAGACCAAGAACCCTAACCTTCATCCGTCTAAGTCTGAGAATCTTAATCCTGCGCCTAACCTTGCGACTGCGCCGTCATGGATCCGGGAAGATATTCGAAAGGAAGCTCCTGAAGCCCGTATTCTCCTCGTCAAGCACCCTGATATGCAGGAGACAACAACACTCGATTCACTTGCCGATACTCTCTTGCTAGAGCTTTTAGCTATACGAAAGTCCCCCAATGTTTCACGGCCAATCTTCTTTATGTGCCATAGTATCGGCGGACTGGTGGTAAAGCTAGCACTAATAAAGGCCGAGCAAGATGCGCAATATCGCTCCATCTTCCAAGACTGTTATGGCATTGCCTTCTTTGGTAATGATCTCTTTACTTCTACCTCTAGCCAAAACCTATTGCCATAAGACTAACACGGACACTATCTTAGGAACTCCTCATCGCGGCTCAAGTTACTTGTCGATGCTGAACGTTGCCCCAAGTATTAAGGAAATACTCCACCTAAGTAGCGAGCTAAGCCCGCTCATAACTACCGAAGTTCGTAGTGGGAGCAATCTGCTTCTTCAACTGAATGACGAGTTCAAGGAGAATTGTAGTGACATGCAGATCTGGACATTCTATGAGACGGAAGACTCACGCATCATCTATATTCCGAATACTCCGAACGGGAGCTGTATTGCGCCCCTCACAGATCCTACGATACAGACTCCCATACAAGTGATCACTCCCCTCACGCTTGTCCGTTCTGCCATCTTAGGACTTCGACAGGAGAAGATCTTCCCGTTGCAGACTAATCACGAACGCTGTGCGTCCTTTGGCGTCAAGAATAAGCATACACAGAATGTCTTCCTACAAGACCTCATTTTTCATATCAAGCGAGCTCATCGCCTCTCGCAGAAGAAGCACCACTCACTTAGCTTATACCAGAGTGTCATGGTGGAGGTCCACGGCTTCTACGAAGATCCCCTGCCTTCTGAACGGTCTCTTCTTGGAACGCAGCCCATGGGCAGCACTATTCGCACTTGGTCGACCCGCGTCAACCTCCATGATTTCCTGCAAAAGGGGGCCCAACAAAGCCTCGACGAGCGGCTTGCTCACTATCCCGCCACCGGCAGCCCAATCTTCTCGCGTTACAATTGGCGTAACTCCGAGCCTAACCTACACGCCCCTCCAGGCTTTGGCATGTCACTGGAAGGGGCCATGGAAGATCTGGCGCCCACTGATGGGCCCTTGGTCGGCCTAGGACTCACGTCAACCGACCAACTCGGGCCACAAGTTGTCGTAACTACCCAAGCACGGAACTTCTCTCCACGTAGCCAAAGTCGCCCCCGCCAGCGAGGCCGATCTGGTCGTCACAGCGATTCGGAAGCCCAGCGACCAAAACGATCAGATATCTTGGTAGCTGTGCCTTCATATGCAGCGGAGACCTGGGAACGTCGGGATATGGCAGCTCTAACCCATACAGACTCTACAGTGGCTCATAGCGATGGATCACCGGCACTGTCGGTGCATGAATCTATTAGGTCGGGGTACGATATGCTGCGGCCGATGTCCAAGGAGCGTCGGCTTTCGTTTATTGGGCCGTTTGATTATGCAAGACATGAGAATTCGGCTTTGTTAGGCACAGCAGAACCAGATGCTAGATCACAGAAATATGTGTGGGTGCACCTGGCGCACAACAACCCAATTTGGGTCGAGGTAAGCAATCAAAAATTAGAGTAGTACATACTTCGTGGTGGAACTGCATGCTGACTTGGATGGCACACCTCTCCATATAGGAAGTTCTACGAACTCTGGAGAAAGACGACGTCGATGTTGACGCAATATTCAGCAATGAGAACTGGGCGTCCAAGTTTAACAAGGGCCGTCACGCCCAGCACTATGCTTCGTTTATGAAGCCAAGCGTCATGATCAACATTGAATGTGAGTTTCAATAGGCCAAGTCTACCTAATCTTCATTCTTCACATACCAATGCCCATACTAACACTAGACAGCATCTCCCCTGCCAAACAAGCCTAGTATCATGGCGTCAGAACCGTATCTCACCGTCTTGATGCCGTACCTCCACTACGATCTCTATCCCACCTCCGTACGCCGTCGGCAGCTTATTCGAAAACGTACAAAGCGCGGCAGATGTCACCCAGTGCCAGCTAAGATCGCGAACATTGATTCTCTGGAACTCAAGACCATCTGGAAGTACCTTGGATATGAGGTCCCTATAAACTGTAGGCGGACTCTGGACCAGTATGGCTACCCGACACTCCACGATACGCGGGCACGTGACGACGACCAGATGCTGTATAAGATGACCAAGGAGCGCTTCAATGGGTCTGAAAGAATGGATCTCGAGAGCCTCAAGACGCCACACACGCAACCATCGTGGAGCACCGTGAGCACAGGGACGTCTAACTCTAAACCAAGCTCTCATGGCCCGCAGAAGTCAGATTCCAAAAAGAAGAAGGAAGAAGACGATGGCATGGACCAAGCCAAAGATCTCCTCAGCGGCAATGTCTTGATGGTCGACCAGCTGTGGATGTGGGCCATCGGGCCGAGTAAGTCATATTCTACTAATACCATTGAACTCTCATACGCTAACTGAAGCAAAGAAACTTTGATGACCTTTTTTCCTGCGAGAGAGAGTGACCCTAACGAGGGTCCATTATATATGCGCTGTGATCTACGCGACAGTATCTTCAACGATGTCAACGCGGACTTAACCCGCCGCTGTGAAGATGCCTATGACCTAGCCGCTCTTGTCGTCCTTCATACAGTGACTGTACTACTCGACCGACCTTCACACCAAGACCTCGAAGTCTTTCGTATCTTCGAGGAAGCCATCAGCATCCTCACCGAGAAGCTCACCTCGGCGCTCAAAAAGTTCCGCATGAGCGACAGCAATGAAAAGGCACGCATCGAGGAAGCCAAGCACGCCAACGAAGGCTCCATTCGTCAGCGTTACCTAGAAGAGAACGAGCGCATCGAAAAGGAGAACCGTGATAGCACGTCCGCTCTGTTGGAATTACGTGATCTGGAAGATGAGTTGATGACTATCACGTTACTGCTAGTCACTCAGCAGGAGGTCGTCAAAAAGCTCATCAAAAGCTACGAGGAGATTTATAGTATTACGCCTGGCTTCAGCGTATACGGCCGTATCTACCTGAAAGAAGCCGATGAGAAGATTGACGAGTTCCTCAAGCGGACTGAATCTATGAAGCAGCGCGTCACGGCTACTCGTGATGAATACGACAAGCTACTAGAGATGGTCCAACGTCGGTCCCAGATCTCAGAAGTCCGCTTACAGCGTCTGCAGGCGGATCTAGCTAGTGCCCAAGGCGCTCAGTCTTGATATTCACCACCTTCACAGTAATTTTCCTACCGCTCAGCTTCTTCACATCTCTATTCGGCATGAATACTAGAGAATGGCAGGCCAACGTGCCCTCGTTCCGTGAGGTTGGCTTGATATCTCTCCCAATTTCGGCCTTTCTCATCATGTTCACGCTGATGATAGCCTGGAGCATCAAGACCCGCAAGTTCTTCCGGACCATCGGAAATGCTTTCCTCGCGGTGATCAGGCTAGTTTATGAAGCTTTCGCGGAAGCAAAGCGTGGGTGGAGGCTTATGCTGGCAGGTCCCGAGGAAGTAGAAGAAGACGCACCAGAAGAAGACGATGACGTAGGCGTCGATCGCCAAGGCATGCTTAAGCCAGGACAAAGCCAAGATTCCTTCTGGTTCCGAAGCCAATGGGGCATTCAAGATGAATACAAGATACCCGAGAATAACCGTCGTTCTGTCGCTCAGAGACGGGCCGAGGGGAGAAGCGGGCGATAGGGATACAGATAGTATAAATATTAATAACAGTAAGAAGTAGAACAGATATGCTATACGATAATGAAAAACCAAAGCCCACCCTCCGAAAATGAATAGAACGCCTATTTATCACATATTCTGACGCGCCCTTTTTATGTAATGTCAGTAGATATAATATGCTTGATCCAACCCAGTATCCCCAAACGCCCACCTTGTAAACACAGCAAAGAAGAGCATCAGCTCGCTCACTTGAAGATTCGCTTGCCTGTGCGAACAGAAAACCTCTCCACGCCCGTTTGTTGTTGGGTATGCCATGGGCTCTGCATACCGACACTACCGCCCTCCTTTGAAATTTTGTATCGTCGAGCAGCCTCGCGTAGATGCTCTGGTCGTAATGGCCCACGTCTCTTTTCCAGTACGGGCTGATCCGCTGGCGTTTCACCGTCCGCTGGAGTCTCGGTGGGTGGTGGCGGGAGAAGCTCGACCATTGGTTCTACACCACATTGTATCCATTCGGATTGTATTCTGCGAGCGGACTCTATCAAGTCGCCCATAAACAGCTTCGTTACTGTCTTCATCGCTAGAATCCCCATAGGCGGAGCTGATTGGGATGCAGCGGCGTTGACGACCTATGTATCGGAAATATTGCCGGTTAGAGCTATGATGATGGTTATAGGGTACAAATTATAATGCACATACCTTGCGGACTGTAGATTCTGTGAGTTTGGCTGCTCTCCAACGTTCGTATCGGTTGTATTGTTCGGAATCGAATGCTTCAACCAACATGCCTCTCAGCCGATTCTCCTCCTGCTTCTTCTCCTTGGTGCCAGCAGAAGAATCGACCAACTCCATCTGCAAGGGACCAAGTTGCTCGTCTTCCTCTTCTTGATTCTTCTTGCCGCCGTCTTTGCCGCCGACAGTGCTGCTGCCACCAACGGTGCTCCCAGGTCCTACAATTCCACTGCTGCCATCTGCACCCGAGGCATGTTCGGCAAGCTCTTTCTTGCTTTTGCGTCCCCGTTTCTTCTTGGGTTTATCGGTAGTGCTGACTTGGCTGCCAGAGACAAAGCTCATGGCATCGACGGAGGGAGATCGTCGGTCGGAAGCTTCGGCAGCGAACGAGGTTTGGCGCAGCGGGTGTGAGGTCGAGGCTATCGAAGCTTTGCGACGCTTCGGTACGGATGACATGTCGGCGGCAGTTCGTTTCTTCGATATTGATGGATTTCCGGGCCCAGAGAACGGCGGTGATGCGGCTGAAGGTGAGTGTGCGAATGGAGGAGACGCCATGTTAAACGATAGGTTAAACGACAAGAACAAAGGAAGTAACGAGTCGTTGCTACCGCTATCGTTATCGTTATCACAAGGCTGAGTTAAGGAATATCGGCTCTAGGAATTAATATGGAAAATAAGTATTTTAATTATGCCAATCAAGATTGGCTAGACTCCGGTAGCTAAAGATGATGTCTGGCTAGCAACACAGACAAGTCTAGCAGCCAAAATATAAATACAATTTATGCAAAACGTTGCGCTGCAGATTGCTTTGCGATTCGATTTTGCCTTTGTTAAAGTGGTTGCGCCTGGATTAGTTAATGCGCGTCAACAAGCGCGATTAATTGACCGAGAATTACCCGCCTGTATGAGCAGAGCAAAGTATAAGCACTATGTAAGTAACCGTGCAGCATAACTAGTTGTACAGAATGTATTTGTATCTGCACGACAGTGGGCACTATGCAAGGGAATCAGTCATAATCATACTAAACGAGCTACCAATGCCGAGTTGTCAAGATTATTTAACATGCAATGCATACTATCATCATGTTATAGTGTCATTACTGGCTGCATAGAACACAAGACACAAGAAACTTCAACAAAAAGATATACATATTGGTTTGTGCTCAGGTAGAATGATGTCCCACCTAATCAAGTATACATAAATAGTTCATCGATAAACACTAGAAACGGATACCTACAACTCTAACATCATCATACCATTGGTATTATATGTACATACATTGTGGTCATCATCCAATGACATATAATGGGAAGCTATGGCGTTCTCGTGCTTCCTCTGTAAACTTCGTTCTAGACTCTTACCAACTAGAGCCCTGTAAATTAGCCCCCGATGGCTCTCTTTTAACCCTCTTTTGCGTGGGAAGAATGGCGTGCCAGGTTCCTGATGCGGCCTAGACCACGATAAGATAAGCTTTTTTTTTCTTTTTCGTTTTTTTTTTTTTGCGGTACAACAACGATGCAGTTACTTGAGTAATGGTTATAATCGGTCAAATTATTAAGTTAATCACTTCAAAAGCGGAAACTTTGGGTTAAACGGAAAATCAACAAAAAGTTGAACAAAGCTAGATAAACCATTGAAAGCAAGAGTTCCCGGCACGTAATTTTTATTATTAGCGGTCCGGAACTTTGGCAAAATTCTTCTCCGCCAAAACCCTAGAGCGTATTTCATCTTCCTACACAATTCGCCTACTCAATCTACTTCATGATTTCATCGTCATAGCCCTCATTACCATAGCAGTAATTTAGGCATTTCTATAAAAGCGATTTTTGAGTCTATCCTTATAAACACTCCAAAATACCCCCTAGTTGTCTTCCACATTGTCAGAAGTGAGTGAGGCACTAAACTTCCTCGCCATCCTCTTTTGTCTTTGCCAACTCTGATTCTTAATCTACCCTAAAGCTCCGTTTACTGGACACGGAGACTACCACATCATCGGTGTACAACTATAATACCTAGCATATCGATCGTCATGGCCACCCAACAAGACGCCACTGTCTCGCCGATCGCCAACGGTAGCTACAAGCTAAAGGCAGGCTCGCCTACGTCGATATCAAGTCTTGAATCCTGGAGCTCATCGAGCGAGGAAACCACCAGCATCGCATCGAAACGCACGTCTAAGAAATCCAAGAAGGAAAAGTCTTCGTCGCGCAAGCGCAAAGCTCCCGAAAAGGCCGATATTGCGACTTCCGAAGCTACCGATGAAGGCCATGCCAACAATGTAGAAGTAGTCAAGCGTAGCAAGCGCAAGACTAACGGCGAGACCTCGACTGCTCAAAGCTCTCAGGCGGGCACAACTACCTCCAAAAGTATGTTGTACAATCTCCCCTCTCTACCCATCTCTAGAGCTGTTTCACATGTGATTGCGATGTATTAGCTAACTATATGTTCTCAAAGACAATACCCGGATTCTACGCAACGACAAAGATGAGGTTGCTACGAATGCGCGTATAAAGAAGATGAGCGATGCTGTGAGAACGATCCTTGAGTGTATCGGCGAAGACCCTGAACGCAGTGGTCTGTTGGATACCCCCGAAAGATACGCCAAGGCCATGATGTTCTTCACTAAGGGCTACCAGGAGACCGTCCCAAATATCATCAAGCAAGCCATCTTCAACGAGGGCCACAACGAGATGGTGATCGTCAAGGACATTGAGTTGTTCAGCATGTGCGAACACCACCTCGTACCATTCACCGGAAAGGTAAGCCTATACCAACTTCTGCCTCATAGCAATCATATGCTTTTATGATATAGACTAACATGTTTCACAATAGATGCACATTGGCTACATTCCACGGGAAAAGGTCGTTGGTATCTCGAAGCTCCCACGCATTGCCGAGATGTTCAGTCGCCGCCTGCAAATCCAGGAACGTCTTACCCGTGAAGTCGCCACAGCAATTATGGAAGCCCTCAACCCTCAAGGCGTTGCTGTTGTCATGGAAAGTGCCCATCTGTGTATGGTCATGCGCGGTGTAGAGAAAACGACTACTTCTACAATCACAAGCTGTGTTCTGGGTTGCTTTGAGCGTAAGAGCAAGACACGCAACGAATTCATGAGCTTGATTGGCCTCAACCGGTAGTCTCGCAACTCTACGTCACTTTAACACTGTACTGACGGATACTGATCACTTGAGGGAGGTCAGTTAGCTTACGGTATTGATGGTATAGTACACTATGGGATATCTTGACTCTCAACACTATCTTGAACTAGCCCATACCTCTTCTGACGGTTTCCATTGCTGATTCGCAAGTCAGATATCACTTCTTTTTTTTCATTTACACACGAGAATTCATGTCCTCTTTCCAGTCACGCCACATTTTCGTGTGGACGGCAGTCTTCTCTTTCTACTTCCATTTTCTTTTTTTGTTTCTTTTTCTTCTTGGTCATTTTGCATTACCTCCACGAACTTTGCGCGATCTTATATAGCATTCTCTTCAACAGCGAGAGCGACGAACATTGTTTTTTTTACCCCGGCATCGGATTGTATTTGTTTAGTTTTTTGTTTTCCTTTTTCTTTTCCTTTTACACTCTTCTCTTCAACCTTACGCACGGAATATCAATTTTCATCTCAACAATAGCGTTTCTTTTCTATCGTCGTCTCAGGATCTCTTGATAACTTGACGACAGTCTCTTTTTTCTCTTTTTGTATTGTTGTTCCTCCATTTTCGGCTTTAGACATATACTGCTATCTTTAGCCTTTATACACGGCTCGCATCTCTTAGCGATCTATGGATCTGACATATAGTTCACTCATCGAGTTATATGCCATATGCAAGTCAGCTTGTGTGTTTGGCTTCAATACTACAGTACTACATAGCACTCGGGCTCAACGACCTGTTGTGTATGTTCCATAATCATACTTTCCATTACACATAAATATCATGCGTGAATGCTATGTCACACCGTACATGTACATCGATGGCTACACCATACCGTCTCTAGTAATCTTGGTATCAATTTGGTATCATAAACCTGCCAATCAGAACATCTCGTTACAAACTCAAGTGATAACACGGATAGGACCGGCACTTTCATCGATAGACTGCAAGCAAACAGTCACCTTAGCCCAGATCTCCTCCGATACCTCTTCAATGTTAGCCCCAGCATCAATTACCGTCAAATCTTCAGCCTCTTGTTTGTATGGCTTATCGTCTTTGACTTCACTAGTGCCATCCATAGCAACATCTCCGTCTGTGCTATCACTCTTACTACCACCGCTCAGCAGCCGGAATAGCTCTCTTACTTTACGCTGCATCTCGACCTTTTCGTAGATTTCATCACCAAACCCACCTCTTTGCTTTGCTTTTTCCTCGTCTAGATCCAAGAATAGTGCGATATTGGGACGTGGTAGCCCGACATCAGGGTTGCGAGCCCAGTCAAGAGACAGTGATGGGTTCTCCTTGGCAGCAGAGTAAACTACACCGCTATAATAGTAGCGATCGCAGAGAATGCTAGTGCCAGACTCTAATAACGAAGTAATATTGCGGGCAGCTTCCCATCGGTTGGCAGAAAAGAGAAGATGGATGACATGGTCGTCCAGATTAGCATTACTTTTAAGGTACGCATCAATCATCTTTCCAATGGGTGTAGTACGATCTATATGAGAAGTCAGCTTACTATTCACGTGCCTGCCACTCTCTAAGGAAGAGATCAACTTACCCGGAAACCGCATCACTTGTACTTTGCGTCCGGCCTCAATGAAGCGATGCTGCAAAAGCTTCACCTGAGTAGACTTTCCGCTCCGGTCAAGGCCCTCTAAAACAATCAACGCACCACGCTTTGCCGGGGCAACTGTCTCTGGCAACCCAGGCGTAGTCGGAGCCACCGTCGCCGCCGCATTATCAGCCGGAACAGGCGTCATAGGCTTTTCAGGAGCTGCTTCCAACACCTCAGTTCCTGTAGCTGGAGCCGCAGTACCTGGCAAAGCCTCCACTACATCTACAGCAGCAGAAGAAGAAGAAGAAGAAGAAGCATCGTTGGCGTCTGTAGCAGCAATGGCATTAGATAGAGCAGCGATTGATGATGCGGTTATGGGCGCTTCAGAGGTGGTTGGCGCAGTTGATGTTCTACCGCTAGCAGTAATCGCGACTGCTGGTGCCGCTGTTTCTATAGATTCCACAGTCATTGGCTCAGTAGGGTTTGCAGCACTGTCAATGTTGGCTATGGACTTGGTGGCTGATGCAAGCGAAAGAATTGCCGCGTGTTCTGAATCTGGAGATGTTGCGATGGCGGCGGCAGCAAGGTCGTGGATAGATGCCATCTTGTTAAAGGCAAAAGGAATTTATCGTTCTACCGTCCCGTACTGCTGTTTTATTAGGTAAATTAAATCTGGGTATTTTGCTGACGACCAAACTTAGGGTTTGGCTTTAGTGCTGGGCTTACAAGGGACGTTTTTGGTCTCTTGGAATGAGTATCATATAATGAATTCCCTACTGCTGTGAATCTAAATTTCATGAGAAAATCATGCGGCTGAAAGAATCCACGCCAGAAGCGACTGCAGACTCAGCCTTGCGTTGTATTGAGATTTAGATGATGCGTACTACCGATACCAAATATAGACACCAGATGCTGTCTATATTGGGAATCATATTAGACGAAGACATGTCAAGATTACAAAGAACAGAAGGTTTGGCTAACTTTGTTGAACTATATTTAAGAACTTCAATTCAACGAAGTGCTTATATGCCGAGCAGCTACCACTGGGCATAAAACTAAGACTAGTATTTGATAAAAAAGGCCACAAGAAGCGAAAATACTAAGCTAAATACAAGGTGAAATCAACACACCAAGAAAGACAACCAGATATTCAAAACGCCACGGGACGAAGAAGTCCGATATCAGGTCCCTAAGATGACAAGAATAAAGCAAAAGTAAAACACAAAATGAAGAAAGAAAGAGAAAAAAATTTCGAAAAAAATAACACCCAAAACCATCCATGAAAAAGTTTCCTGTTCCCATACCGACATTAGTTCCATCAAGAATCACGTCAAGTCGCTACCAGCCTAGCATATACCCGTACTGTAAACTCCGGAAATGGCGCTGGTGCTAAGAAACAATGTACGCCTTGTTTTTGTTGTTGTTGTTGTTGTTGTTGTTGTTGATAATGTAAGTCGATAAAATAGAAGTACAAGGTAGAAAAAGTACAAATGTTTGTTTCAGTACTCGACTGCAAGAGCAGTCTCACCAGCGGGAGCATTGTTGTCACCCTTATCGCTACCACTTTCCCAGATGTTAAACATCTCATCATCAGAACCCTCAGTGGGTTCTAGGGGGACAGCAGTCCGAGAAGCCTCGGACTGTGCAAGGATATCCTCGACGGTGGTGTTGTCAAGAACTTGCAGGGCAATTTCAGCATCATCTTGAGCAAGAGCTGGAGCCTCGGTAGACTGAGCTTCCTCATTCTCGATGTCTTCATCGGCAGGCACAATGAAGATGGATGTCTCATCATAACCATCGGCATAGAACTCGGTGACCTCGAGGTCGGCAAGAACAGAGCGCTTCTTTTCGATGATCATGGAATCATCGTTAGCACGAATGGCAGAGCGGACGGTAGATGTCTGGCTAATATCATCTGCAGGAGGGACGTTCTCTTTGTCACGACCCTCAGCACGTTCCTTTCTAGCACGGCTCTCGTTATCCTCATCGGAGCTCAGGTCTAGAATGCAAGTGCTATGCTGGAGCATGTTTGTAGCATGCTCTTGAGGGGTATCTTCATGGATTACGAAGTCCCAAGACGATTTTGATTCACGACCATGTAGACCATCCAAAGACAGAGGGGAGGAGAATGATGAGGCAAGGGGTGATGAGACGTGAGATGACTTGATAGCACCTAGTCCAGAGAAACCAGGAATGGTTCCTTTTAGAGCAGCATTGAGGCTGAATGGAGCAGCAGAAACAGTGCCACGAGAGGAGAATGGAGGGTCAATACGACTGTAGCCACTGGTAGCACGACGATGGGCATTGCCAAGGACGGTACGCTTTTGGCCACGAGTTGGAGAGCGGCCGGCTGGGGACGATAGAGGGGAAGACTTTGTGACAGCACGAGTCTTAGCGATAGGCGACTTGGCCTGCAGGACAGATCGAACACGGGTAGTGTTAGCGGGGAGCGAGCGGGGAGTAGGCGTAGCAGGCAGAGTCTTGACAGTAGGAGTAGAGGGCTTGAAGAAGTCCTTGGAGGGAGTCAAGCAGGCGTCAGAACCCTTGGCACGCTTAGTGTGAACAGCAGGATCAACATTTTCGTAGTCATCGCCATCAACAATATCAGCGGCCTTGCGTTTGCTAGCGGAGGGCGGGGTGCTGTTGTAAGCTGGAACATGGAAACGCGTTAGTTGAGGGTTATTGTAAAATTGGTGGTAGTTGTATGGGTGACATCACACGGACGAAGGATGTGAAATATGATAAACAAAGCACAGCAACATGGAATTCAAAACAAGGGAATATGGATGGGAACAGTATGGCAGAGTCACAGGCAAACAGATATTGGAACACTCACAGTTCTGACGGTTCTTGATACTGGTCAGGCTCTGTAGACGAGTACCGTCCAGAGGAGCAAAGGGCTGGCGAGTAACGGTAGCCATTGTGAGGATGGCGATGGAGCGGTCGATAGATAGTACGATATGAAGCACAAGTGATGACCTTTGTTTACAGAGAAGCAGGTCGGCTGCAGGTGTGAATGGCCAGATGCAGCGAGGCTGTAAACGGGCGAGTGATGTGGGTTGTTTTGGTGTGTTGGCAATTGATCAGGCTCGTTAATGCCCGATGGACGCAGCAAAAACAAACGTAACAGAGAGCTTGCGACGGGCCAGCGAAGCAACAGCAGCAAGAATGGGTGGGAAGACTGTCAACACAGCAGCAAAGCAGCAAAACAACAAGCAGAGAGGAGCGATGGATTGTTGATGTTTACTTTGCGACAGAGCAGATAAAGTCAACAATGGAAGACTCGAAGCAAACTATAAGTAGCAGAGCTTAGAACGAGAAAATGGAAACAGTTGTTCTACTGGTTTTGTAGAATAGAGCGAAGAGGGTCGAAGAGGAGGCAATGATATAAAGCGAAGCGCAAAGACTGTGAGAAGAGAAGAAGAAGAAGATCAAGAAGAAGACGAAAAAATTATGAAGAAAGAAAAGCAGTGGTTATTGAAGCCGCAATAGCTCTGAAGCTCGAAGAGAAGAAAAAGAAGAAGAAGTGCTTGAGTGTGGAATGCAAAGAAATCAGAGCAAAAAATGGAGGGGAAAATGTGCGGTTTTGTGTAAGGAAGGCACGCTGCTCTTTCCTCTGTTTCGACCTCTTTTCCCTGGCAGTTCAGCATTGTCTCGTTCTTTCCTACGCTAACAGGCCATATTTCGGGCTTTCTAGCCACCCAGATCGACCTCATCGCTTTTTGTTCCCCTTCTTTTCTTCTTTCTTTTTTCTTGTTTCCTTGCCCAGGCGGTCCGGCAGGCTTTGTTGGGCGCTGCAGAAAAAACACACTGACCTATAAAATAGAGCTTAAACAGGGAAGCCACTGCCAAATCAGGGATGTCCAACGTGCTGCAGCACAGCTCACAAGGGCAAGGAGAAGGACGACGGCATGAAAACCCCCCAGCAAGTGTCTGCTTGTTGCTCGTTCTCTGCGCCTAGAAAGGACGCTCAGATGGGCCGCCAGTGTTCGATGGCTGAGAAATGCCATATTGCTAGTCGCTAATGAATCCCAGACATCCCCTACCTACGCCTGCCGCACTGTCCACGACGCGCTACGATACGCAGAAACCTACAGTACTGACTGTCTGTTCTCTGCGATACTATGGCTTCAAACACGGTTATCGAGTTCGCGCAGATATTGCCCCCCAGTGCCTTCGAACGTGGGCTTAAGACCTGGACAATCACAAGCATCGCGAAGCTGGGTTTGCTATAAACTGACTGTTCTGCGACGCCTTGAGGCCACACTCACAAACAACTGGCATGTAATGATAGACACAGTGGTAAAGAGGTTCGCTCATGTCTTGCCCTGGTACTAACACAAACGGCACTTCCTGGCTCCGATCTACAGTGGTCATGCTGCTGTAAAGTGCCACTATAGCCCTGGTGATACCTTCACTAACTATTTTAACCCATCTGCTATATCGGCAAGGCTTTCATTGGCAATGAATGTGCCTAACGAACCAGCAGGCCAGCCAGCCGGCTCTCCGTCGCCTTTAGGAATTACAAATACCGGCTGGCGAAGAAGAGCAACGAACTCCTTCTGCTGACGCATATCGGCAAGCTAATCAAATTGCATATCATGTCATGTAGGTAGCTACGTTTTGTCAAATGCCGATACTACACGGTTACATATGCGTAAGTACGTGGTAATCCGCCCGCTTCATGATGTACTGCATATGTGCATTTTAGTGACGTGGTGCGGTGTTGTCGCCTGCAACCACCAGCACATCATGGCCTAGACCTCCGTGCCAACCGCTCCGGAGGCAGTCCGGAGTGCGCCTTGGTTACATCGGTGACGCCAGAAGGAGGCACGTATTCGTGGGCAGATATAGCACCTCCACGGCCTAAACAACGACATCATCTAGCATGTGCCATGGTGTACAAGCGGAGGTTTTAGCGACGTGGAATTGGAGTGTTGGTGCCGTGTCAGTATCGGCTGTTTGATACGAGCTTAACAGCTCACACATGGTAGCAGACACTTCAGCACCGCAGCAAATCCAATCTGTGTCATAGTATAGTGGAATCCCAAATGGTGCGCCTGATATGCTAAAAATTGGTTCTCCCGAAGCCTGCTTGCTCCGAGGAAGTCACATGTGCTTCACGGCCAATATCGGGCGTAAAAGAATATCTGTAGATGTGAATTCGGGCAGTGAGAGCACTGTCTTTGCCGTCATCAAGTTACATTCTGGTCATGTCTACGTTTTGTCATTCTGAGTAGTTTTCACTACCGTCTAATCATTACCGATATAGACTCTCGCCCTACTTGATCGGCCTTGAAGTGGTCAACGAGTATTAGCACATTCGGATGGAATGACGTGGTTTGGTATGCTAAATTATTCTACTGTCTCGCCCTTGCACTACAAGATGCGCATGGATAAAACTTGAGCCTACAAACCAAACAGTCAGCAAGTCCTGGCAGACCACAGTATATGTATTCACAAGTATAATACAGAAGGTAAAAGGATGTTGGAGTGCAATAGTTAGAAGAACTGCAGCTTGTATAACAGAGCCATTAAATTTTGTACTCCACAACTACTAACATGGCGCTGTTACAATGAATCCACGGCACCATTAGCTTACGATCTCCATTGTTTCTGCAGCTCTGGTTGGACATCGAAGCTAAGAATCCTAGCGTTGCATCCTTGTACCCTCTCACTAGCTTATCCCTTAGTGGCATTTCCATTTCTTGACCCAGTGTAATAATCATTAATTGGGTTTTAGTTGTGCTATATTCCCTCCATTATTCCGCCATATTGGATTTGTGCCAGCCATTTAATTCATCTTGACTTCATGTGAATGTTGTAGCCTATATATCCACGAACACGAACTGATCCAATCCACCAACTAATGGCCTGTGCTGTATGTCTTGTCAAGTCTCACGTCACACTTAGAGCTTCTCGTCTTCGCGACGTGATCTTTGATTAACACACGGGCTTTCGTGTTTGTTTGAAAGAAGACGCGCAGGTCTCAAGGGACACACGCTTCAAACTTGGATGTACACCCATATATCTGTCTGCGCTTGTATATTGTCATATAGGATGAGCCGTCAAAGCTGATGGCACCCACCTAAAGTGCTCTTTTCTTTTTTTATACAGCCCATACATCAAACCAAGGGTCTTTCTCTAGGGCTGTGCATGCAGTGTATTTCACCATCTATGCACCATCTCATTTTTCGTGTGTAGTAGTCTACCCACTGGTTTGCTTCTAGGTTGTTTCATTGGCTATCACATTGCAGGGACCGAAACGGCCTTGGGGTTGATAGACTTAATTGTCTAGGAGCAAATGCAACCAACTCATCTAGATTGCTTCAAGTTGTCTCAAAAGCTAAATCAAGACCCTGAGGCTAACATGGCACTCTAAGTGCTCCCCTCTCCACTATAACAATAAGTAGCTCTGGTGCCTGTACTAGCTACTCCACTAGATCTTAATTGTATACCTTGACAATAAGCAGTGAGCGCCTGTATTGCGTTGAACAAAGTGCTACTGGTCTGGCTTATGTATAAAACTGCATGCTATAGTGTTGGATTGTGATCTGTCTCACCCATTTTTGGCATCCTTCCGCCACCACTATCACAAACCGTGGGCTACATATGAACATATCCACAGGGTGGCCATTAGAACCTGACCTCACTGTCATTCCTAGCCTCGCCCTAGCATATCATTCTTCCGCAGATCCCATAATCTTGGTAGCTTCAATAGTAGCCATGTCCCCCACTTCATACATATATATATATATCAAATAACCAATCACTAGAAAACTGGAAGAAGGATACGATACGGATATGTCGGAGAGTACAGATTAGAGCCTAAACTTTCACTTGACATGATTGATGGAAGGTTGGTTTCTAGTTGTACTACTAGAGCAGAGTCAATTTCACATCCATGGCGCACGAAAGGTACATAGGCTAACCATAGATTAGATTGTACTATACTGCTCTCTACTGGCCTGGTTAGTAAAGTATATACTTGAGAGGATGCGATCATGCATTAGCCGATGTACAGTAGGTTGTGAGAACCGGCCATTCTGGAGCAATAAACTGCACTGATTTGATATCGGATTGTCAGCCAGTTGGAACCTTGCACCATATGACCGAAAGGCGGTGAGCATGAGCAGATAATGGGCCTCTCATGACCTGCGTCTTATCGCCCTCAAATCTTACAACCTATGTCCCAAGTTAACGAACTTCTATAAATGTTTTCGATATCCGTGGTAATCGAGTACCGAGTGGCAAGTTTTGTGTGTAGCTGAATGTACGGAGTTATGGGATTCGATACATTTCTTGGCTCGCTTACATCATTACAAGATAAGAAGTGATCTTAGCCTCTTGTAGCCTAGAGCCTACACGGTAACTTTCAGGTTAGGTACAAGAAAAATGTCAAGAATCACCAGAATGTTACTGTATAAAGTAGTATGAATCGTAAGCCGGGTATAGGGCTTTTTCTAGCTAATACTCAATGCCGTGACTAGTAGTTAATTTAGCTATAAAAAAGAGTCAAATTCAATCAAGTTTAAGTCCAAGATCAAGACGTAGAAAACACTACAGACAAAGACAACTAGGTATGTACAAATAGAAAGGGTTTCATTAGAAACAGTAGTAGGGACTATAGTGGAAACTATTGTAGAAACTACATATCAGAGACAGTAACTAGCAAGTGTAGAAACTGTAGAAATGTGGAAAAGAAATAAGGGCCCTTATACTAACTAATAAGGCTCCAAAGATCTTTGAATCCATTATTTAATTACCTGGAACTAACTTGTTCGTGGTGAATCTCATTCATAATATTGAGATGGAAGAGAAAAGTAGCATAATGATATCTCAACTTATACAAGTTATAACAGGAGCGAGGACTTGTGCTTTCATAAGATGTTTGTGAGACAGTTCTTTTCATCTTCCCAGCCATCGCTATTCAAGACATGATAGCTTTGCCGCCCAGCTCGCCACTCCAGAATGGCATATATGCGCAGTTTGCTCCATTCTGACTCGAGTAACGTATTGCATAAACTATACTACGACTTAGTCATGGTTTCAGCTACATATATGTGGATATGATGTCCCAGTAGGTTTGCAACAAAATACATATATATGTACATACATATGTATGTGTGTAAGTACTTAGTCTCGATTTCTGCTTGTCGTTCTTGTCCCGCCCAGCTTCTCATAATAACTCGCAATATATACATATGTAAGACCACCCCAGCCTTCTTGCTTCGTATGTTGAAATTAGTGTATGCATTGCATCCCGCCCAGTTCCTTCTTACCTGACGCCCGCATCGAATGGCGTCAATACCAACCACAATCTAGACATGAAAACTTGACATTTTCATTCCCATTGGGCCTGCCTCTTGTTATAATTCGTATTACACCACGAATACATGTGGAGGTTCCGCAAAGAGGAAGTTGCTTTTTAAGAAGTGGCTTTAAGCCTACTTACAGCAAGAGTTGTGTGTGAAATCCGTTTAGTAGTCACTCGCATTTAGCCATGTTTGATTGTATCGGCACTGTTAAATCGGTATATGCAGCGTTGAAGCAGAAGGTATATTCATCCAGCGATATACGGTCTAAGTACATAGATAGTGCTGTAGTTCGTGTTCATCATGAAAGGGCAACAAGATCGACAAAAGGTAATATAAAATAGGAAAATGAAAAGAAATAAACAAGCAGGGAAAAAAACACAAAGACAGCTTGGGTATCGACCGTTCCAATCGTGAGATGGACGCGCAAAAGATACAAAACAAGAGTCGCCTACGAGAGACTGGAGCTTCCATATCCACCTACTGATTCATATATAGAGTAGGTGATTCCCATTACGGGAGTTAAGCCCTTGATAAAGGACTATAGTTGTTCGAAACATCTACAAGCTAGAGTTACAGCCAGGTGTCTACAGGTTGTAAGATGTAACTAAGACTAGCATCAAACTTAACTAGTGTGGGTAGATCGTTCATCAAGCTAAAGCTTATGAGTAGTTCATGACAATGTTCTACTTTAGAACTCGCCCTCGCCACTGCTGCCGACCATATTTGCTGTCCAGAGACCAACAAGACCCCACCAGTTGACCTTCCAACCACGCCACAGACCTTCCAGGCCTTGGCCCTTCAGATAGACGGTCTCGGAAACCTTTGTACGGCTGCTTCTCTTTGACCGGATAGGTGAAGGGGATTTGGGAACGGTGGGTTCGATGGTACGCATGCCCTCCTCGGCGGCGATGTGGTACATAGTTCCGAACACGCCGTTGTAACGGCCAACAGGGACAATAGTCTCCAAAGCATTTCCTTCGGGATCCGCAGCATGGACATACTCAGGTGACGAGATGACGCTGATTTGAGCACGGCGCAACACAGTCTCGATAGGTAGTTTGATGAAGATAGAGGTAGCGCTAGCACAGAACTTGACAAAGGCGTAGGTCATGGGCGATTGCTCTGCGTCGATACGGAACTGAGTCCGGAGGGCAAGCGGAGTTGATAGGGTGAGAAGAGGGTTCACCAATGAATGAAGCATGGTGGGAATGAGTAGAAGAGGAGGGCAGACGTAGCTAGGCAACGACCTCAACACCGAGAAAGTTCGTCTGGGACCTTTAGATGAAGGTGTGATCAGGAGTCTACGTTGATATCACGTGTTAGCTATCCGAATCGGGAAATATACTTGGGCTCTGCGGGGTCTCAAGGAGCTCTAATAGAGCTATTAGCTATCTTGAGCTGCATGCATGTCTTTCTTACCTTGTGCGGACTAGATCCAAAGGGCACAAGATCAGGCCCGTAGCAACAGCGGCAGCTGCCGCTACGCAAAGAGAAGCCCACGGGTATGGCGATGCAATTCCCACCAACTTATCGATATCGTCCTTGACACCTATATCAGGGACATTGAAGATGGCACTAAGGAAGCTCCGCGACCAGTTCTCCAACAAAGACTGAAGCACATTGTAGACAAAGGTTGAGTTTGAACCCTTCCATACTCCCCAGGCACCCTCCTTGGACCACAACTGGCCAATGACTTCATTTATCGAGTTGGGCTTTGTGAGGACAAGTTGATGCGTAAGTAGAACCGGTGGAGCAGCCTTGGGCGGCGGTGGTGCGGGCTCTTCTTCGGCAAAGGGGTCGAGTTCATTGCGGCTGCTATGTTGAGAAAACGGATTGTTCGGGTCTTCGAAACCAGAGGCAAAGTAGCTTGGTTCCTCCCCGTCAGATTCGCCCTCGCCAAACTATGAGAGAAGTGCATGTTAGACGCATGTATACAAGAGATGCATGTTGGGATGCTTTAACCCCTGCTAATGCTTGTTTTGACTATTCTATTGAAAGATGGATCAGGCGAGGCATAGAAAGTACAATAGAAACATGCTGTAAGGGAATGGGGTATCAGGGAAAATAACATACACCGAAGCCACCTTCTGAGTAGCTGCTTGTTGAACGCTGCTTCTTAGGAGTCTCAAATAGAGGCTCAACCGTTTGAACCTCCTCCGGATCCTCGCACGTGCGGACTTGAAGAAGCACCTTGGCAACTTCAAAAGGCTGAGACATGAGCACCGAGGTGTACTTCCACATCATATCATCCAGCAGCTCGCGCGCTGTATTCACCACAGAAGGCGACGGCTCATTGATGTAGTCCTTATAGTCCAGATCAGAGAACATATCACGAGCCTTGGACGAGTACCGTCCGGCCGCCGCCGAAGCAGCTGCTGCCGAAGATGGGCTCTTGGCGGCCACGGTCGTGATGTTGGCAGCCACAGAAGCATTGCTAGCAGTGGCAGCAACGCCGTGGGTCACACTAGCTGCGACTCCGGGCTGCTCTGCAAGACTGGGTGGGATATAATAAGGACGAAGTGGGTTTACACCCTCGCGATACGACGGGGTAGCCATGGTTCTCTGTTTGTTATGTTGGTTGCTATATAGCTTCGGAAGAGGATATTTCTTGATGTTGTTGTGAGACGGCGATGAAGCTGGGAAAAAGCAGGCTGAAATCAGGTCCAAACTCCTTCTTCACATGAAAGCTTAAAGGATCAAATTTCAAGAGCGGGAGCCCAAAAATATCAGGCAGAGAAAAGTTAAGGCTCGGCTGGGTCGAAAAATCGAGAGCTTGCTTTCATCCTTCCTGCACCACCCACTTTAATGCATCATGCGTAGTCGTCATTTTAGGTTGGTGGCTGACTTAGTGGGGTATGTTAGGGTTGCACAGGGTTATGGTTTATACATCTTCTTCCTGATTAGGTAGTTGATGCTAAGATAAAAAGCAAAATGCTTTGCACTATGACTCTTGTCATAAAAAAGCGGTGTCCTAAATGAGCTTTGCTGTTACGCCAAGCTCAAAAAACTCCACGATAATACAAATCTTGATGTTTCATAATGAAGCCCGATTAGGAAGTACCGCCTTCTTCATTTGGATGATGCATTCTTTCTGCCACTTCATTTATTTAACAAATTGCAACAAAACATATCAACAACACAAGCAAAAAAAAGCTAAAACGCAGACTATCCGGTAAGCTACTAGGCATTCCATTGGAATAAACACCCAAACGGCCACCGGCTTATTGTTGGCCTTAACTACGATTCTATTGAAGAAATAGGGTCAGACTTAAGGGAATGGGCGAGAAGCTGCGGATTCTCTGTAGTGCGGGCTAGATGAACAAATTATGTAGCAGGGCGAACCACAACTGTGTATCTTACGTGCGCGACAGAAACTATTGAAGAGTCTAAGAGAACATGCCGCAAATCTTCTACATATAATGTTGCTTGTCAGTAGAAAGGCACTGTATCTGCTCCCGCCCAATACAGCAGAAAATGGCCGTTTTCCTGCAATTCTCGAATCATGGAACCTTTATAGTTGCTTCTACAGTTGCCACTTCGGTGCCTTCCCATTATCATCTTACAAATACTATGAAGAGTCTTATTTGGGATATGACAGAAGCTTCTAATATCAAGCTTAGTGAGATTTTACCCATATTGAGGTCCAGCTTCCCAAAGGGTGTTTTATCCAAAACATCTTCTATGACCTGAAATTCCAAGGCGGGGAAATAATAGTATACTTTCTAGCATGTTTCTCACACTTCCAGGCTAACTTTCTATTTGGATGAAATTTCACCAAGTTGTTTTTATGCGCTGTCCGCACAGGACTAACAAGTTTGACATGCCAATGTTGGAAGGAACTTGCGTAACTGATACTAAGGAAGTTGTGCCAATATTCTATGGGTTGGTTACGGGTGAAAACACTGAGGAATACGAGTGGGTGATTCAACGGCGTCATAATATCCTACAACCATCTTTAGTCATAACAGAACCTTATTATGACTTGAAGGATGTGCTTGAAAGTTACATGCCGACTACAATGCAACAAATCTGTCTTCACCACGTGAATTTGATTGTTGCGTACAACATCAGAGTGATGTAGAAGAAGTCTGCACAAGACGATGAAGTTGTTGAACCCGTCGGCAGTGTTAGCTTGCTTGTTCCTGGTCGTATTGAACCAGTGACTTTAGTTTCACTGGTGGACGAGATACCACTATCTAAACATGTATTCTTTGATATTTGGAAAGTTATGGCTTATTCAACGTCTGAAGAGCAGCTCAATGAAGCTTGGAATCGACTCAAATCCGAGTTTAGTCGGCAACAGATCGTCTCGGCTATCTCTAATCGGAGTTTCGGCCTGTATGGCAACAGTGGGTTAGTTGTTATATCAACGGCTATAGAAATTACGGTCAAACATCCACCCCTTCCCGAGATGCCATGATTCGAGACTTAAAGTCTTATTCGGTTTCTGATACTAGCGATTTGAAGCAGTCTCTTGAGGGCACTCAAAGTATTGTACGAAATAAAATCGACAACTATCTTATCGTTACTAGAACGCAATACAGTAAGCACCGGACGGCGTATATTTCTTTCGAATGGTTAGGAAGGCTTAACTATGAAGTTTCGCATAGCTGTGTTGATCGTTACTATTGGATTACAGATGCGTTGGATGATACAAGACATGCTACAGGTAACCCTTTTCTCTGGATTATTGAGCTAAAAGTTGTTTATGTACTCCATGTTTATAATATAATTTAAAGTCCCTCTTATACTTTCAATATGAATCATTCTTACTTTGGTTCTCTATTGTGAATCTCGTGTTATATCCTTTTTTGTGATAAAGTTTTCCATGATATTTTATCAGTTCTCCTGTCTAGTCACCCTGTATTGATTGGCTTAGTCTATGACATAACAAGTCGTGATAAATAGCATAGAGGGCCTAGGAGGCTGCAGGAGCTTATAACTTACAGTGTAAGAGAGTAAGATACAATTGAGTTGAATTACACAACTTTGTTCTCAAGGCAGCAAGAAAAGGCGGTGTCTCAGATAGGCTTGGTTATATTATATGTAGTATTTCTCAATAGAGATAAAGGGTCCCTCACCTCTCAAATCAAGCTATAGATGGTACCACACAGAAGTCATTGTAAATCATTCTTTAAGACTTCGGCATTTGATATGTAGATGCATGGGGCCTTTTTTTGATGACCTAGAAGTGCGTCGTTCCAGGGTGTTGGTAGCTGAACAACATCCATCTCACATAATTATGTGTATTTCTTTTGATGCGGTTAGGGCTAGCGAATTCAGCTACGAATGTATTAAGTTTGCAGACTTATCTTAACGCCGTTAGGGAAGATTGGCTTGAAGGTTGTGGATAAAATCAGGTTTAGGGTTAAGTTTGTCGGCTTTAGAATGTAAGATCAAATCAAGTGATCTGTGATTGGCTGAAGTGAGGTCCATCTCTAAGTAATCCAAGCATATTTTTTCCTCATAGTTTAATCAATTTTGAGAAGTGGTAAGGTCATCACCACTTTTTAAAGTATCTTTTGCTGGTAGTTTCTTGTTTTTTCAGCAGCTATTGCCAGGAGCTGAATTTCGCAAGGCTGTTGGTCTTTTGTTGCTACTCGGAATCATTAATTTTCATTTTTTTCATCCGATCTTCATTGGTATATAAACCTGACTGCGGGACATCCAGTCATAACTTTCTTTTCATTCCTTTCAGTCATCACCATTAATTGTCTCGATATAACACCCCAAGTCAAACTCCGAAACTATCCCCGACCTTGAACATCGACACAACCCTCAACATGACCACTTCCCGCACGTTGTTCTCCGGAATCACCCGGATATCTACTTCTTCGGTTCCCCGCCTGATGGCCCGACAAACATTGCGTCTGTACGCCCCAGCTTTCCGTTCGGCGCAGGCCATTAAGCCGCAATTGGTTTCCGCAGCATTTTCTACTACGGCTAAGAAGCTTCACGGCCACATCCACAAGCCAAAGCCAGGCGAGGAGTATGTTGGACCAAAGTTCCTACTACCTGTATCTATCTAGGCTAATCCTGACTGTCCTTTAGACTGCACATCACCTTCATCGATAAAGAGGGTGTTGAGCATCCATTTGAGGTTGCAGAGGGCGACAACCTGCTTGACATCGCTCAAGCGAATGACCTCGAGATGGAGGGTGAGTTTATCACAATATAAAACTACTCACTACATATACTAACTACGAAAAGGTGCCTGTGGTGGCTCATGTGCATGCTCGACATGCCATGTCATTGTGCTAGACGAAACACACTACGACAACATCCCTGAACCCGACGACGATGAGAACGACATGCTGGATCTCGCATTTGGCTTGACGGAGACTAGCCGTCTGGGATGCCAAGTGACAATGAGCAAGAAGCTCGATGGTATCAAGGTCAGACTACCATCTATGTCCAGAAACCTACAAGCTAGTGACTTCAGCTAGGCTCTGGCATAGGTATATGGTGTACTGGCCAATTGGCAATTAGTTACAACACAAAGCTAGTGTTTATACCGAGTGTACCGAGTGTACCGAAATGCACACTCGTCATGCTTATATCTTCCGTGCACCGAATGGCCGGCAAAGTTTCATCTCACTTTAGTCGGACATTACTGGTACACATGTACTATTATTTTTATTTTTAGAGACGATTCTGGATGTTTATATGTTATTAAGCGGCGTTATTTGGGATAAAATATAGGAGTTAATCAAGGACAACCATAAAGAGCACCCACTATCACAAGATTCGATTCCTAAGCAAACTGTGGAAAGTGTATATCAGATCAAGGAAATAGTTGGAAGAGAGATATGTGAATATAGATGCTGATATGCAGTGAGTTTTATGTGTATCAAACCCGATTATATATGAACCAAAAAAAACAAGACAAATAATACAGAGTATAAAAGTGTAACCCATACAAATGACCCCAAAACAATGCCTGCGAACTTTTGCAAACAAGAACCGTAGCACAATATATAACTCATCCTCTTGATATATCCGATATCGGTGATAGATATCAGATATGACTTGTGATATGCTAACCTTACGCCTCCTCGATTGGGCCCTTCTTGAGACCTCCACCTCCGGAAGCAATCAGATCTAGGAAGCCTTTCTTGGTCATTTCTTGTACCTTGGCTTCTCTCTTGGCCATACCCAGCATACCCTCCTTGCGAGTCTCCTTGTGAGCTTCAGATGCGCGAACTTGAGCAGCACGAACGGCGTTGAACAGCTTGATAACACCGCGCTGCGCAACCTTACGCAGCTTACGCTCCTCTTCCATCGACTTGCTAGCCGAGAGCGTCACATTAGGCATGCCCGTAACTGACGGCTCCAAAACATCCTTGACACGGCCCTTTTCCAACGCAATGCGCTTCTCCTCCTTCATCTGGCGCTTTGCCTTGGCTTCGAGCGAGGAATCGACGATGGATTGTGATGCCTTGAGCGCATCGGTGCTCCGCGATAGCATGGGATCCGCGCGCTTGGCGGTCGAGAGTTTTGTAGACAGAATTTTAGACATGGACATGGCGAAGGCGTTAGGATCGTTTCTTTTGGATTTGCCTTTTTGCATGGCTGCGGGACCCTCAAGTCCGGTGATATCGTCTTCGTCGTCCTCATCGTCGTCATCTTCATCGTCGTCATCTTCATCGTCCATATTCGCAAGCGCATCCTCGTCAAACTCGTCATTATCTTCGCTATTATTGTCGTCTGCGCTAGGCTCGGTATCGGTGGTCTTGGTGGTGAACTTGACGTTCTTCTTAGTCTTTTCGGTTGTCTCTTCTTGTTCCTCCTCGTTGCTAGAGGCCTCCTCTTTATCGGAAGCGCCTGCATCGGCAATGGCGTTCAAGATGTCTTCGTTGTCAGAGTCGGCAAGGTCAACGGCAGCAAAATCATCATTATCAGACTCTTCGCTGCTGCTGTGGTAGTTGGTCTGTTTGCGGAACACCTTCTTAACCTTCTTGCGAGGGCGTACGGCGTCATTTCCGCGCGCACGTTTCTTAGCAACTCCAGGGCCGGCCATTGTGAATTATTATGATAAGAAATAGGAAAAAAAAGAAAGGTTATCAGTAAGAAGTTTTGCTTTTGGTAAGTCAAAGGTTTGTTGGTAGAAATTAGCCTTCTATGTTCTATGCTAACTACTTCTAATGATGTCCTGGAAAAAATAATTTGGAACAAGATTTTGTAGCTGTATTAGGAAGGCGGTATATTCTTTTTTTTATCGATAGAGGACATAGTTTAGTAGAGTGGGGCAGACGACTTTTCATAACCCTAAGAGAATTAAAGTAAGGGTAAGAGTGCCGACTTACACTAGAAATTCTACATGTTACCACGTTGATATCGTGCTTTTTGTTTCTTGTTTCATTTCACTAATAACTTTTAAAGGCATTTGGCTATGAAGATGCATATTGATGCCATTAGATAACAAGAATCACGATGGACAAGAACTGAATGAATATTGCAAATGTATAAAATACTTTGGGAAAAAACAAATTAATAGATAATATAATAAAATAGATCCTACTGGCTTCACTTGGTGGACGGTTTCTAGACGTCAAGTTATATCGCCTTTAGAGACGAATGGTATTGTAAGATTAGTGATGAAGGTAGTCTCACTTTCTTTAACAACTACCACCACCTCCTCCGCAGCCACCACCACCTCCTCCACAGCCTC
>RHDR01000146.1:0-53793 GCA_009806295.1 Davidsoniella neocaledoniae
ATCATTTCATCAGAGAAGAAGAAGTCGTGTAGAAGGAGATTCTATTTTGTTCCTATATTGCCGATGTCACATGTTGCCATTTACACATAGAACGTATCTTAATATACATAGTATACACGCTACTTTTTTGTCTTATTCCTGGGACACCAGTTTTCTTTTTCGTTTCTTCGCATCTTATATATCCATAATATCAATCTAAAAATATACTGCCATATAGAAGGCAAAATACAAATTACAAGTATCACTTCAACAACATTGAAAAGCATCACAATTACAAATAGATATCTCGGGACGTAAAGTGATTACACATAAGATGATAAATGTGATAGAGCACTTCCTATGTTAGCCTACATGCTGGCAAATACGCTCCCAGAAGAGTTTCCCATGGATAATGATGACACAAAGGAAGCAATGAAATGACAAAGGCTAGAAAATAATCATTTATCCACTACGTGTGTGAAGTCTGGTATATTTGTGAAAGGGAGTGATAGAATAATAGAGAATATCTGTAGAGGATGCGGATGTAGTCATGATAGAAAGAGATATTGATGGAAGTTTGTAAGTCAAGATGACTAATCATCATGATAAGCGATGATGATACCAGGTAGTGGTAAAAAGTGGATGATCATGTTAGAAGGTAGTGGTAGAAGGCAAGTGATACAAGATAGATGATGATGAAAGAGGATTTGAATACTCACTCTTAAAGCTTTCAATATCACGAGATGGGTGTTGTGACAGTTCAGAAGATATTAACCAACTAAGCCAATAGTTGTTGTTGACGGGGAAGTTGGAGAAAAAGAGGAATGTCCCAGATGGGGAGCAAGACCACGTTGTTATACACGAAATATCGTATGAGCTTAGAAAAGTCTTAAGATTCGAAGTCCTGATGCCAATGTAAGTCAAGTATAACGCGATTACATATAACATAGTGGTGGCATTGATCTCAGAAGGTCAAGAAAGATCAAGCCAAAAGAATTGAGACTAGGCATATTATGAAGTCTACATTAAAGTCTAAGTTCTAGTCTTCTTAACGTCAATATCAACATATATGTCGGCTGAGATGATTTGGTAAAGTTTCATCAGTATTAGGACTTGAACCCTTTATATTTCAAGTAGTTGAGGTTGAGAGTGGAGCTTAAAACGGTTAAGGTCCCTACATAGGCATATATGTATGTATCTTAAACAAAAATTAGTACTCGGTGAACGGCTTTCGGCATAGCGTTGTTCCCGGTGGTATAATCGTAGTTTGGTTCTTCTTCGGGCGTAGCCGTCGTGGCGTTTTTGCTCCCATTTGATAGATAAGTAGAGGATCTCCCAATAACCTCCTGTTAGAATTCTACTGACATATCCCCCTTATCTGACTAGTTAGCATGCTGGAAACATAACTTATTACTTTCATAGTTTTCAGAAATTTGTCTGTACATCGCTGACATTTGATCTTTTGTGATATGAAGAAGTCTAATAACGCTATCTTTTGTCCGTTTTTGTTGTTCCTATTATAGTGTCTACTAAATGCTAAATATCTCAACATACGACCATAGCTTATAAAAAGCACGGGATCCGTCCGCTCTCCCCTAGTTAACCTATAAAGCGCCTGATCAGTACTACGGTGGGTGACCACGTGGGAATACCAGGTGTTGTATGTCTTTTTGCTTCATTTTCGTGTTCACAGGGTTACTATAGAGATAGGATATAAAAATATCTTCATAGGGAAGCATAGATCCCTAGGATTGGCGAACAGAGGCCCAACAGAAGCCATCTACTAGTTTTTTCTGTTGTGTAGTGACGACGATGTTAGGCGATTGGATTAAGTTGATATATGGCCTATGTAAACCGGTTGCTTGTTTTGATTATCAAAGTGGAAAAGCATCAGAAATGCAGGTACAAGCCATAGTTCTGCTTATCACATCCTCATTCCTAAGATAAGCTGACACAGGAACT
Organism: Davidsoniella neocaledoniae; assembly: GCA_009806295.1. NCBI lineage: Eukaryota > Fungi > Ascomycota > Sordariomycetes > Microascales > Ceratocystidaceae > Davidsoniella > Davidsoniella neocaledoniae. The sequence continues at coordinate 1,942 of RHDR01000146.1, forward strand.
TGGATCGGTGTTAAGGGAGACTTTATAGATGATGATGGTCAGCTGTTCCTGGCTAGTCCGAAACTCAGCGCTCCCGATAGGCCGAATCTAGGGAAGCTACAAGTGATGGTATGTGTTGTTACGATATGCCGGTCTGAATGGCGTACAAGGGAATGTACGAGGTGGTTATTCTTTTTGTTGAAAAGGGACGCTTGACCCAGATTTTTGGACAAAGCCTAGACTGTGAGAGATCTCTGGGTCAGTAACTCTATTTGCATGATCTTTCCCATCTAGGAACGAGAGACGACATGGAACGAGAAGAGGACACCAAGATATGTCGACATATGCGCCGCAAAGCGATCTCGTTCTTCTCTATTGCGGCCACGGTCTATACAGTTGCTAGCACTGTGGTTCTGCTGAATGCAGGACACGGTAGAGGCAATGGGGATGAAGGTCTATCGCGATTATCACTAGTGACGGTGAGTTTACTTTGGCGGTATGAATAAGATATAGATACTGACTTGATGATATAGTTCCACGGAATCACAGCACATGCAAGCAACCTATCACTAGATGGGGCGTTACTAGCAAGAAGACAGCCTACGCCAGACAAAAACCAGCAACATGTTCTCAGCCAATCTTTAGATGACGCCTTAGACAGTAACCGGTCAGATGACAAGTTCAATGTGCAAGTCTCCTTCTATCCTACAGCCATTAGCTGGAACTATAGTGATAGTAAATCTGAAAGTCACTGGGGCGTGATATCTACAGCAAGTCGGCTTGTTCTGCAGCCGCGACTAGAACTCGTCGATATTGCACGAGCCATCGGTCTTCCACCCACCGAATGGAACTGTAGCGATCTGACACGATCCAGTGACGCCCCTATACTTGATAATTCGACACAGGGAGAGGATAATGAAAGCGGATCTTTGGCCCTACGTGACCAGAGAATTGATAGGAACAAAACGACATGCACAAATGCCTTCTTTGAGGCCTGGAGTCGCCCACCACTACGCGATGTATCGATACCTATATGCCTTGGCACAGGCAGTCTATTCCTCGCGGTGATTCTCGGCATTATCAGTCTTCTTGTCGAGGCTGTTATCGTTATTTGTCCTTATATTCTACACTATAACGGCCGCGGAGGCTACGACTACCACTCCCCGTTCTACAGTCTTTTCAATACCGGTAGTTACCAGCGGCGACATACGGGCAAATTACAGTCAGCTATCGTCACGCTGACTATTTCAAGTGCCGACGATAACCGCCTGATAGGACCTCCATCGAAACTATCCCGTGCAGATTCTGGAGCAACAACACTACATGGCGACGACCCAGGTGCAGCGATGTCGTCGTGCTCTCTACCTATCTATTCTTCGTCGACAACATCCGCGGCTATAGCACAAGAAGAAACACAGGTACTTGGATCTACCTTGAGATGTCACAGACATCCTTCGTGGACGCCGCTGCGAATGACGTTAAGTGCGTTGGTCTGCGTAGCGATTGGCCTAGCACATTATAACATTAGTCTGTTAACAGCCCAACTCGTCGGTATGCTGCGACTCGTTAACGTTGCCCTCTCACATCCACCGCGCCTACTGGCAGAGAACGGTGAGGTGTCAGGTGGATTCGAAGAGACCGTGGAAGACCGGTTTCAGCTGCAGGCTTGGGGATATATGGTGCCATTAAGCGTTTCATTTGCGCTGCAACTCGGTGCCGTAGTCGGATGGGTGATTGAGACGTTAGGCGATAGTGAGGAAGACGAAGCGGTAGAAGAAGCTACTGCTGCCAACAGATGCTTGTACTATGGCTGCCGAGATGCCTCCGGAAACAGAGAAAATGATGTTAGTGGTAGTGAGTATGCAGGCTACGATAGCATTCGCAGTTTAGCAGGCCGTTTCGGAATCGAACCCCGGACATCATCATCGTCTCTACGCAACACTGCTAGAAGAGAAGGAGAAGCGTTGCTCAGTCTCTTCGAAGATCCCGGAAGCGTAGACAGCCACGCCACTATAATTGTACATAACAGAGCAAGTAATGACGGCAGTTATGGTGAGCAAGAGGGACAAGCTCAGAATGGCCACCAAGCAAACAGTCGAAGAGGCAGCAGTATGTACCGGCCTGGACTTGGTATATACCCGGCGGCAACTACGTTCTCCAAGACGTCTGGTTTGCTTGCCTTTCCGCGGCCTCTTTCACCTGATTGTCTGATCGTGCCAAGTTTAGATGAGGAAGGATATGGTGAGGAAGGCGAAGAGGGGGATGATCTAGGCATTGACGATAGTATGTTGAGTCCGTTGGCGCGAGACAACGGACATGATTGTCGGCAGAGCGGACGTGGATATTTCGACGAATAGTTAAGAGATTTTTATGTTTTGCTTTCAGACATTAATAAAGACGTCGATATACAAATACAGCACTATCCTATCTATTAAACCATACTCATTATCATGGAACTATATCATTTGTACTTCAATGTTCTAGCTTTTGAATGAGAAAAAAAAACTATTACGAATTCACCTTGACTTTGCTTCTTAATGGCTATCTTAGGGCTTCTAACTCAAATCAAAGTACTTAGGCAGAATTTGGTGATAAAACCGGCATGATCTTCAAGAAGAATAACGTAATCCATAAACGAATCGGAAATAAAAGGGAATCGGAAATGGTTAGTATATTTACCAAAAAGTCAACCATAACACTCTGAATTAACATAACCTTGAGTTATGCCCTGTCTTGCCGAACACACCACGTTGTCTTCCCTTCCTTCGTTTTGGGCCTGTAGATAGCTCTATAGCAGACTCTAAGATGCCATATTTAGCTTCAAATAACCATAAACCAAGCTCAGATGGCCTCTAAATCCTTGCATTTGGCCCTTCATCAGAAGACATTTCTTAAAAAATAATTCGTCTTTGGTTCTGGTTAATTTCCATAGTTTGATCGTGCTGTCATGTTGCGGCCTTCGGCCGCTGATTCTGTGTCCCGGTGTTGATTGAGGGATGTTGTAGATAGTAGCAGGATACTTCACCTTGCAATATAGGTCTTATTTCAAAGCTTGAAGAGCTGAAAATATAAGATTCTTTTTATAAGTTGGTTCTATGATTTTCGGTGGACAAAATTGTGTTCAAGTGTTCAGGGTCGTGTGGTCATAGAAAGTTTCTGATTCTCTTGTATTTCCAATTTGCTTATGGACTACGTTAAGGAATTACAACTAAGTCAGAAAAAGAATCGGATTTCTTTTGTTGTTTTATTCTTTCTAGACTGACATAGCAAAGATCAATAGCAAGACAACTCGTAAAAATAAAGATAATATTCCAAGCCGTTATGTGAATGTATGTATTTGAGTGGGCTACAAGAATACAGTTACATAATAATATAAGGCACTAACTAAGTATTTTTCTATCTTTACTTCCAGCCCAGCTGGGCTGCCAGAATACAGATCCATTGAGCGAAAATCACACTTTGAAAGGTATGTAGCATTTCATCGCGAATGTCAAGTCATGTCTCCAAGGATCGAGGGTATCGAGACAAGTGCAAATATCTCTAATTGCAGCGTGTAATATTAATAGTATGTCATATCAATGTGCAGATATAGGATAGACATGGCGGTATGTGCAAAAGCAATGAGCTACATGCATATCTATACGTATATATTAATCGCCACAGCCAACTAGCTGGAATAAAAAAAGCAGGCTACAGATATACAGATATTTGGTGCCAGATTTGGTTTCTGTCGACATGTCCAAAGTTGTATATGCAAAAGATATCTGTATGTGGAGGCTAAAAAAAACGCCCGCAGTGTTTCTTGCTGCCAAATCGACTCGATAAGCTATCCAAGACAGTGTCTCTCTCCTTGTCATATCAATGACATTTAGATGAGAGCTTGGTTTGCGCGAATGAAGGTCGATAAAAATGGCATGAATAGCGTGACAAAATCGATGAATATGAATGAAAATAAATCGAAATTGACACCTAGAATCAATTATTTCATAAAAATCCATTACATCTAGAGCTTAGGGTTAAGTTATCCGTAAAGCTATGTTTGGAACCCTAGTGCTACCTATCAGGCCCGGATCGAACATGCTAGGCTTCCGAGTCCTATAGACGCCCGCATTGCAGATATTCTCAGAATCTGTTCATTCTCACAGGATCCAGACCATGAAATAAGTCAGAGTCAGCATAGTTGATCTGTATTATGTACGCGCCAAAATTAGCCAGCACCACAGTATGTGCAAATGTATGTATATGTAAGACCTCTTTTTCATGGCGTAACCTGAATTCACGTGAAATAATTAATCCCTGGCTTCTTGTGGCTATCTCAAGACACGAGAAGAGACAACGAGGATCAAACAAGCACGTACAATTATACAGATATGTATACGCACGTATGCATGGTAGAAAACAAGGTAAAGACAGTGTATTCGGAACGGGATCCCCCTTCTCAAAAGTAGTTTTACATTATGATATGATTTGATGCATATGCCAAAAAACAGTAAGTGGGAAAGACGAATAGCTGGCCTGTCTTGGTTGTTGCATGTGTACAAAGATGACATGTCACATTGAATATTTGCATTTTTTCCTCTTTTCTATCTTCCTCCTTTGTTGGCCTACGTATGTCGACCTAGCTGTGATTACTATAACATGCAAATATCTGTAAGCCCATTCCTGAATTTGCTTCCTGCAGAACCATGAAAGTTATACATGTATTTTATGTCGTTTTGATATACTTTTTGTGTAGTAAGCCGAACTATTGTTTTGTCAAATTGTTCCATTTTGCTCCTATTACTAGTATAAGCCCAACTAATAAACATAACTAAGCCTGTCAAGACTCCCGTCTCGTCTATTGCCACCGGCTTACCAGTTATCTAGATCTAGACATATCATAGCATATACGAAGATGATGGCTCTGTTCTTTTTCCTGATCTCATGTACATACACCCCCCGTCTATTTTGCCTACCCAAGCCTCGTCGAAGTAGCCAACACCCTTCGATCATACTTGAAACTGCCTCCGAATGTCCGTTTCGGACGAAAACATATATGGTCGTGATACTTCGCCGTACAAAGTGATAAATCTCCGCCCTTTTCAAAAAGGAAACCTTTTTCTTTCCCGTTTCTCTATCTATTTTCAGACACAGTCACCGTATATCAACGAATTATATCCAATATCATCACTTGTCCTACTGCTATCCTACTTGAACCCTAGTTTGCATATAACGCGTACGCTATGACCGTAAAACACTATAGTCACTTTGGGGTTGTCATCGATGCCAGCTCTGGCGTTGGTCTCGCTACAGGTATGTTTCTTTAATCCTCTGCCTTCTTTCCAAGTTATCCGAACCCTGCTCAACCTGTCCACTCATTCTCGCCTTGGCCTACATGCCCCTCAATATATTCAAGAGACGGTCGAAACGGCCGGACGCGAGACTACTAGCTTGGTCTTTATCTTATTCTGGCAAATATAGCTTGCCTTTCAGAAGATCAAATTGTCAAATCGAAACAAGCTTATTTCAATGGCTGGGGTAAAACAAGATCTAGGATTTATGTTAGGCGTGGTTGCTTTCACGAAATCCTGACATCAAACCCTTGTTTACGTCTCATATGTATAGTTTTGTTAACCCTAGTATGTGCTTCTCTCTCTTATAGTCCGTCAGATTAGTCTACAGTATGTTCAATCACGATTCGGTAAAAACCCGTTATTGCTTTATATGACGGGAGCTTCACACTCAGATATTGGCAGGGGCATGATAGCTTTGACGTCAGACCCCGAAATTATCAGCAGCAAGTGCCTACATATCCATGGCGGGCCGGTGACACTGAACTTGGAAGTGGTTGATATCACCAACTTCGATTCCATTGATCGTCTAATAAAAACGATGGCAGAGAGGCACCATGGTTATCTGGACTTCATCGTGAATAGCGCTGGAGTGCTCTACTCTCAGAGTGGTAAGTCCTTCTGAGTTTCTCTTTGTAATCCCTCAAGTATTCTTATATATATGGTATACTGACATATAACAACACAGACATATCCTCAGTCTCCTGTTCCATCGCCGCTAATGTCACTGGCCCACTGACCATCTGCTCTGGCATGAGGCCACACATGCGTCCGGGTACCGGGCACATCATTAACGTATCCTGTGCCATACCAACCCTACTCGCGCGTGAACAGGACGATTGCACTGCCTTATTCGCCAACGTCGTCAGCCCTCTCCAAATAATCAAGCTCATGGACCGCTATAACGAAGCCGCTAAACAGGGTGAATCTGCTTTAGTGGCCGCGGGATTCCCACTAAGCCCCTGTGATGTCACTAAGGCGGCCCTCGTCGTGGGCACTCGCGCTCGCGGGACAGGAGACTATGTATAATAATGACGGCTATATAGCGGACACGGTGTATTTTAGCACTGCGGTTACGGGCTTGCCCTGGACGAAAACGGCGTCCGATCAGGTTGGCAATAAATTGTTTGACGATATGGCCCAGATGGTCGTAACACTGGCGTTGCATGGATGCCAGGGACGGTCCGGACACATGTGGTTTAATGGAAAGATCATGGAATAGGCTATGTCGACGAAAGGTAGCATGATCGGTATCAAGACAAAGGACTGAAACCGGCAATGACGAAGATGGCGAAGAGAATGGTAACAGGAATGCATATTTCTATATGACATCGACTGAATACTTTTTAATATCAGTTCAATATATAATAAATTTATGATACTATGTGGAGTCCAATTCCAAGTTATGTTACACACGATATCACGATGTCAATGTAACTGGTTCTTATTTAACGCTAAGAAAGCATTCGGATTTAAATTCAGCAAATATAAACAAAAGGATACTCATCAAGAAATCCCACCTGGTATCGTACTATTACAAAAAGGGGCAAAATAAAGCCAAGATCAATGTGATAAAAATCACATATGCCATCAAAAGCAAAGCAACAAAAGAAAAGAAAATAAAAAAGCCCGAATTAGGAAGCTGGTAAATCAGCCAAAGCCCCAATGCATTTACCGGTGATTGTGGCGGCGTAAGGAAATGAAAAGTCGGGTTGTCGAAAAGTGATGTATATGTTCGTAAGATATGAAAAAAGAAGCTCTGGTAAAAAAAAGTCGTTGACACAAAAATAGTCACTTGGTCTAGGCTTTGGTGACCTAAGTGGTTATTCTCGACCGAGAAAGGCTGCGGAAAGCGGGATCTATAGATGGATGTTGAGTCTAAGTGACCGGTCTCGCAAGCATTACTGGCTTGTTGACTGCGCCAACAGCACTGACCACACTGAGGCTGGAGGCTGATGTGAACACGCTAGACGCTGAGGCAGCCGTTGAGGTGGTCATGAAACTGGCAGCTGAGCTCGTGGCAATGGACGAGGCACTTGAACTGGTCATACGACGGAGCGACGATCCAAATGCAGACGAAGAAAGCAGAAGAGACGGAGTTAGAGCTGGTCGGGCATTGGCATTGTCCCAGCTGATAGGGTGGTGCATCTCAAAGGCACGACGGAATCGATCGGCTTCTGTAATGAGATTGTTAGTACATGAATCTGCCAGGCAGAGAAGAATAAAAGCAGATATGACACGTACCCTCGTTAGTTGGCATCTCAAACGTCATTGTGCCATTGGCCGAATGGTCTTTTAAGCTTGTAATCGTGACTGTTTTTTTGGTGCGCTTGGGCGATCGGTCACAGTGCCCAAGCTCTATTTCAACCTGAGCACCGCCACGACCCAGAAACGCAATGGTCGCTAGAGAGACACTGGTCTTGAGCCAGAGCTGAATGACCTTTCCTTGGGCAATGAGTTCATTCCCCTGACGGATTTTACGAGCATAGTACCGACCCAGGAGCACACGCTCGCGGATTTTCATGAGGAACTGCTCTCTTGATGGCCGGTTCGCGAATTCATAGACAGCGTGCACATGATAGACCTTGTAGCCGGTAGAGTCATGAATGGTGAAGTCATGGCTGTCAAGGAAGGTGACTGTAGTTTCATCGAGGTCATCATCTTCATAGCGGATGCCATTGGGCCGGCGGGGAACTTTGGATGTGTTAGTAAGAGATTAAAGCAAGAGGAAAAAGGCCATGCTTGTAAGTGTGATTGATGTTGTTTACCTCTATGAGCCACTGTCAATGGCAGAGAACCTTTCTTGCTCTCATACAAAATTGTCCGAGCGGCATCGCTACGATCAAGAACACCGATGCGTTGCAACCGCATTGGAGGTAGTATTTCCTCGCCATTACTGCGCTGTAGGCGTCTATTTGGTGTTAGATATACATGTCAAATTGTGGCATGTGTTGCTGGGAACGGCAAGAATGCTTACAGGATTGTAGGAAGATCGAAGCAAGACTCAATGCCATGATCGTCACTTGAAGCTGTCATCATAAGAGAGTTAGCGGAGGCTTGTCCTTTATTGGATGCTATGCTGTAAATCGAGACACATCTATCGTAATGCTCATTGCATATAACATGATGATAGAAGGCGGGTGTGGCATACCAGGTAGCATGAAATCTCCAGGCTTGTTAAAGCGGCGCTGGCTAGCAGGGCTGAGAATGGTTGGTGGTAGTAGAGAAACGTGTGCGGCTTGTTCGGGTCTATTAGGAGGGCCTTGTGTTAGAGATAATCATGCCATATGAAGTACATATTGGAGATCTGGTTCGATGTAGCGCATACTGTATAGTAGATGCCTGCTGGCAGAGCAAGTTCAGAAGACGCTCAAGCTCGTCGATATCCGGACGGAGGCGCTCTTCGATGTCTTGAGGCCAAAAGAAGCGGCAGCCAGAGGATAGCTTTTGTGGCGAGGCCCTGACGACCATGCTAATGGCCTGGATGCAGCGGACAATAATAGCATGGATGTTCTTGATATTGACATCATCGGTAGCGACCAGATCGATGGCAGCGGCTCCTGGAAGCTGTTCCAGGGACGTCAGAAGGCGAGCGACTTGGCATGGAGCTAGACGACTGGGGCTGATTGTGTTTGTGACACCGGACGCCAACTGGATAGCGACGGCAATGTCGTGTGCGAAAGACATGACCGAGAGTAGTAGACGGGATGTTGACGATGGCGGTTGACGGGTAGATGTATCGTCTCTTCTTTGACTGAGTGGCGAGATAACAGCGGCGGCGCAAACGAGATAGGGCTTGTTTTCAGATTAGTAGTTCGTTTTATTCCGCTCAGACGTTGGGAGGGTAGTGTAGCAGTTGTAAGAAGGTGTGATGATTAGCGCGGTTGTTTGGAGTGAGAAATTAGAGCGAGAGGATCGAGATATAAGAATAGTAGATTGTAGATGGCGGAGTTAAGAATATTATTAAAAAGAAAAAAAAAGGACTACGACCGGCAAGCCAAGCCAACAAAAAGATCAAATAGCGATAGATTAAAAGCCGACTGGCGGATGGGATTTGAGGGTGTCAGGCGAAAGGAGCCCCGGCTAGATGAGCTAGAGCCAGGACAGGCAGTTTGGGTCAGTGCAGGTATGTAAATTAGTAACTATTTGTATTTCCGTGCTATAGGCAAGCTTTGCTGTGCATACATTAGTATCGGGAATATAGGAAGCACGGAACGACTTGGAGCTAGCCAGCATGTGTTTGTCATAGAAAAGGTTGACTCTAACGTGGGATATTCTCGTATATTGGGCCTGGCTTAGCTGGCCATAGCTCCACAGCGCCCAGAAGGGCAAAAGTAGCGCCGGCGAAGACACTGAGATAGCGAGAGAAAAAAGATGCCTACAGCCATGCCATGTTCAGTAGGCTGATTGTTTCTTAGAGCGATAGAGTAATAGAAACGCCGTTTCCCTGCTAAACAAGCCAGGGGGGCCGGAAAGGCGGTATCTTATTGAGATTTTGTTGCCAATGGGTGGAAACGACGACAACAAACTTGTTGAGGATTGAAACGGCGGCGCGGGAGGAAGGAAAACAGCTATAGAAGGACAGAATGGGGTCCTCAGACACAAAGTCGGCAACTGGCGATGGCAATATATTGGTACATATAATAGCAGATGTGATGTTCAATATCCCGCTTGATTACTTGATTTTTAGTGCAGGCAGGAGTTGAAGAAAATCATTCAATATGGAAACTTCTCACGTTTTCGCAGCGCACAGGGAAGGAGGGCACACGACCAATTGTCTTGCTGAGGTACTTGCCATGCGAGGGACTTTTTGCAGGCACAGATAGCTGCAGCAGACTATGGAATAGCAATTACTCTAATGCCGATTGATATTAACAGGCAACATATAATTACTATGCAGCTCAGCCATCCCACATTCCTCCGCAAACTGTCCAATACCCCTGACGCGGTCCGTTCGGCGGGCTATTTGATTATGAGCTGGTGCAGCGCATCGGCCATCGTCTATATAAATGTCTGTATCACAGAGACATGATGCTTTTTTTGTTGTTTCCATTTACAAAATCTAGCAATCACCGGGAAATATAGCAAGCAGGACTGGCAAAGGTAGTTGCAGTATAATTACGTACATTGCACTAAGCCCACTTGGCCTGCATCCTGCACTCCATAACGGACCACCACCGCCCACCGCTCGACCAATCATAGTCGCGTAAGGGCGACGCCGTTTCCACTAGTGAGTTATGGCAGCTTTTTCTGCCGCTTTTTTCACTTCCATGTTGTCTTGCTTCTTTGTAGTCTAGAAGATTTGTTTCTATCGCTCCACCCTGTAATATTTTGCAAACAAATGCTGTGAACTACGTATGCTAGCCGGGTTCCCAGCCGTTCTTCTTTTCTCTTGTCCCCTTGGCCTAGCTATCGTCCGTCGTCTTTTCCCAGTGCCTTTTCTCGCTGAGTTTACTGGTCACGCGACCGCCGTCTCGGGCCTTCGACAGTACAGAATGAGACGCTACAGGCCATTATTGCCCCAATTTCTTCATAGTAGTCAAGACTACTGCTCTTCGCCGCCATTGTGAAAGAGACAGATGCTCCCACCTTTTCTTATTCTTTTCTATCGCTTCGCCATAACTACATCAGTTACCATCTTTGCTTTCGTTTTTCCGGCTTGATTCTTGCTACCGCCCGGAGCCCTTAATTGTGTGTCTCTCACGGCATAATCTTGACGTCCTTCGACTATCTGCGAGGGATAGCCTGCAAGACCTTGAACTGCGACTGTGATGTTTACATAGCTGTGTCTTTCATCTCTTCTGCTGCTGGCTTGATCTATGTCCACATCTACTGCAGAAGGGCCTTCAAAGAACCTATTTCACACCAATACTACTTGGCTCCTCTTAGGCCTAGAATCCATCAGCCTGATCTGACCTGGCAGTCACTGGCTATCATATCACGGTGCCAAGTGTAGCAGCGCTATAATCACTCGTAGAGCCCGCAAACTCATTGATGGCGCCTGCATGGCTCCACGGGGCACTGTCCAAATACTGGGCGGCCCTGAATTTTCCCGAAGATGTCAGCCATATCAGAGTAAGTCCTTCTACTGTCACCTCGGCCATCTACTTTTTGCTACACCCCCCTCCCCCCCCATCTGCCTTCTACAGCTCCATCGTTGACTGCATTTCCCAAAGCCCCGCCTGATGCTGCAGCAGGTCGCATGCCACTGCTTTTAAGCCATGCTTCCTGTGTCCATCGCTTGCTGCAGGGTGGGCTACTGCTTGAACTAGTGTTCATGTCTGGCTAGAATCGATGCTACCCTCTGGCACTTGTGTTTGCTTGCAGATCCATCTCTAAACAGAAGCTCGAAATTTTCACAAGCGTCACAAACTGTACCATTGTTGTCGGCCCTTTCCATTTCATCCCACCCTACTAGTCATATACTCTTTTGTTTTTTACATACACTGAAAATTAATGTGTCTTCTAGGACGGTAGAAAACGTGAGCGTCAGATTCTGAAGTTATTAGATAATGTCGGCTTCAGTTGGCGTATCTACTTTGTGGCAGCCTCGGGGTTTCTAGCATCGTCATGGAGTCTAATAGCCACCAATATCGTTACATCCGGCCTGTACTACATCTATCCTCCCGAGCAACGGCTGTCGATAGATGCTGGCCTGGCTATGGATGAAGTTACACTAACGTCGACCATTCTTGGAATGGTTCTTTTCGGACATTTCGCCGATCGATTGGGTAGACAGTGGCTTTATGGCTATGAGCTAGTCATCATCCTAGCAGCTCTGATCGGACTTGCATTTGCTTCTGATGGCTTTACATACACCGAAAGTGATGGCACTACTTCGTATTCTATGAATGTCTGGGCGGCCATCTTCTGGTGGAGGTTTGTACTCGGACTGGGAATTGGTGCGAGGTTTGTCTAACCTATGATATTATATCTTTCATCCAAGTTGATTCTTGCTAATAAATCTTATTTAGTATCCAATGTCTGCAATCATTGCTACTGAATTTGCATCAACCAAATATCGTGGCCGTCTAGTTGCAGCCGTGTTTTTTGCACAGTCAGTTGGTCGCCTGACAGCCTACCTAATCGGGTATGGGGCATTACATGGAATTAGCCGGCAATATGGATTTTCCTTTAGCGATCCCTCTGAGAAAGCAAAGATTATTGTCGATGTTGTTTGGCGTCTCGTTGTGGGACTTGCTGGCGTGCCGGCGCTCCTGGCTATTGGGCTACGAATGACTATCCCCGAAACTCCACGCTTCTACTCCGCTATTAAGCAGGACATGAAGAAGGCGCAAGAGAGTGCGGCTCTTATCGGCGGGCCCTTAAGCCGCTCTCAATCCTCTGACAACTCGACATTGTCTTCAGGTGTCAATGCAAACGAATCTGAAGTGACTTGGTGGAGCCGGGCCCGAGGCTATTTCTTTGGGAAGCCCAAGGGAATCAAGGCCCTGGCCTTTGTGAGTCTTCTATGGTTTCTACTTGATTTTGCGTTCTATGGAACTGGGCTTGACAGTCCAGCTACTGTAAACACGCTGTGGAGCTATTCTGCCGAGCCGGCGGCCGATGCTATCATAGTGCCAGCGGGCTACGGGTCATGGAAGTCAGACCCCTCGCATGTAAACGCCACGATTGCAGAGACACTGAACACCAACATGGTCCGAATCATGCAAGTGACATCGGTGCCAGCCCTTATAGGTAGCTTTACTGTAATTCCCATGATTGATTATGTCGAGAGACGTACAATGCTAGCGTGGGTGTCCCTGATAGTTTCCGGCATGTTTCTAGTTGTAGGTGCAACAGTGCGATATCTTGTGTCGGACTCGACCCGAATTGTCAGCATCGTATTCTACGCCATTAGCCAATTTCTGATTAACATGGGACCCAACACCATCATCTTCGTGCTTGCGGCTGAAGTGTTCCCAACAGAGTATAGAGGCACGTGCTATGGTATATCTGCAGCCGCGGGGAAATTGGGAGCGGTAGCCGTACGGCCCATCACGAATAAATTCGGCAAGGGCCATACGGGCGTCTCGAATCTATTCTTTGTCTATGCGGGGGTTATGATGACCATGTCGGTGCTGTGCTGGTTGCAGCCCTTTTGCCGATGGATCCCTCGAGTACAGCATGCCCGGGATAGCAAGGACGATGACGTGACGAGCGGCTGGCGTAAAACCCTGCCCACAAAGCTTGAAAATCTAGCTTTGGAAGAAATATGTGCTTGGCCCCCACGGGCAGAAGCTTCTTCTACCGTTGCTGGAACTGGAGCCTCGGCGGGCCTGGGGTTTGACTTGGCCCAGGAGCTGGAGAATGAAGAAATGAGCGCTCCGGGATCTCGAGCATCGGCAGACCAACTGGACTGGTTGGAGATGCAGCATATTGAGGACGCAGAGGACAAAAGATCTGTCCCTCAGCGTCATGCTCACATCGCACCCGGGTTTGGTGACAGCTCGGAGAATATAAATCTAGCTTGAAACCTGTTGGATCCAACAATGGAAAAGAGCGTCCTAGCAGTCGTGGGGTTGCTTTTACTTAATTATTTCTGTTTTTATTTTACATATATAACATTTAATAGATGGCACATTATATATACATATATTCTTCTTTTCAATAGAAAATTCTATAAGAAGCTAATGATGTAGTAAAATCATGCCTTTGGACTAGAGCAGCGCAATATTCCGCTTCCATAGAATTACTTAGAAGGTAGACGGACTCAAATGTACTTACGATACAATAAGCTGTACATATATTCCAGCAGAGCCTCATTTCTCTTGATTTCCCTGTAAGAATCTGTGGGCTTGACTCGTATAGTGGCGTACTAAGTTGACGTATGATTTCCAATATAGGGTATATCTTGAGAAGCACTAAGTAAAAAATTTTAATTGTTACGTGAGAAGATGATTAAAGTTGAAGGAAACATTGAGTAGGACTAGTGGATAGAGAAATTTTCTCCTTGCTGACAAGTAGATAAAATATAGTTAAGCTGAGGCTTTTTTTCCAGTTGGTTATATTGTAATAAGGGTGATTAGTAGCTTGGTAGAAGCGAGCTTGCTTATTTTTTTCTATGAATTGAAGAACAGAACAAGACAACGAGAATATCACTATAAACTAGGACGGAAGGGAGGGATTCTTGCCCCTTGTATCGCCCTGGAGATTTATGTACGGTTAAACAGACGGAGAATTTATTTATTCCGGTATATAATGGACTACATTGAAGACAAGTAGAAACGGGAAATCTATCACGAGACAGCCTTCTTAGATGAGAATAATCAAAGAATACGACTCTTTCTCTGGGATTCTTTCGCACGAAATTTAAGAGGGGAAGAAAAAGATATTGGCTAGTCAATGGTCGATCAACAAGCGCGAGAGAGCCACGATATTTGATTTTTTCTGAGCTAGTTCCTAAGGCAGTTCGCTAGTAGCTCTTTAGTGGGTAAGAAAGGATGGGATGGGAATATGAAACAAATAGGTAAGCTTTGTCTGATATTCGTAGTATTGGTATGTATATGTAAGCACATATAGTTGTAGAGTGGTTCGTTCAGATGTAGAATAGATGATATAACAAGACATGATGCATTATATATCCGGAGTGCATTATATGACTAGATGAACGAAATTAATGTACTATGTAAGATGGGGAGAATGATATGACCTTCTCCAGTGCCTGTAACTAAACAGTACCGATAGGGCTCTATAATAGGTAACTTGTGCCTGCGATATCTCATCTGAACTCGTCAGTCTACCATTATCTTATCACACCCGATACTGACTCTCGGTTTTGATCTACTGGCTCATAAAGGCCAACAAACTATATAGTCTGTTGTTCTCGATCAAGCACCCATCGCCGTTATTTGGTGCTCGGCGGAATCCGTCCTTGAGCCACTCCGCAATAATTTGACGATCAACACCCTTGTAGTTCTGTTCCGTCACCATGACTCGCGCCTGGGCACACGGAGTCGTTCCAAAGTTGACTGAAGCTGAAGGATCATTGACTATGGCCGCAGGTAGGTGTATCCCATGAGCCACCGGATCACTGCAAACGATGGCGTCGTCTGCATGCTCGTCGGTAGAGCCTTTAGCAGCAGAGGCGCAACTTGACGGTGCTTGGCTAGGCAGACGGCCCTTTGTGTCTGAGGGAGATAGCGCAACTGTGGTGCCTTCAGCTGGAAGATCCTCGGCACAGCAACGCGGTCCGAGCACACAATCTTCGGTATCTAAGCTAGCCAATAGCTCAGGAGACGAATCAATGTCACACTCGCCGAGGATGCGTCCGCGCACGCCGCGTCCACGATCACCGGAGCTAGATCCGGATCCGAAGCCGAAACCGAGATTCATGCGGCTAGCCGGGCGAATAACCAGGCTAGGCGAGGAGAACAGCCGTGAAGAGGGCGGTGCGCAGCAGGTATTCTGACGCGAGCAGGATGGCCGGAAGACAGAGAGCATCGCCTGCGAGAGCTTGGAGTTAACATACTCGGGCAGAGGTGAGGCTAACCACGCGGCGCCACGAGCTAGCGGAGATGAAGAGGAGGATTGAAGTGCCGGCTGGCGAGATGTTGCGGCGGCGGGGAGCGGAGATAGTTCGGGGCTTTGTCGTACATAGTGCATCGTTGACTCTGGTAGCTCCATCCGGGTGTTCAAGTCGAAGCTAACCTTGCTTAGCCCGTTGAACGTTGTAAATGCCTCTTGTTGGGTGGTGATAAGTTCCGTTAATTGTGGCTGAAGCTGTCTAGCCGTCATTTCAATGATGGCGTCATTGTCGGGCAGAGTCGTAGTTTCTACATGCATGCCGTTTTCCGTCTCAGGCTTGTTGTATCCATCAAACATGTCTGGAGATGCAGCTACATCAGCTTCCGGGACATCCACGTGATCTAGTGAAGTCAGAGGAGCTAGTGGCAGACATGATTCTTGCTGAAGAATCTCCTGGTGACGTCCACAGGCGGCCATCTCCCGTCTGAGCATGGCGACTTCGCGCTGTAGGGTGGTGATAACTGCCTCCCGCTCAGAATTCTGTGCGGCGAGATTCTCGAGTTGATCGCGCTTTTGGGCCCGGTGACGGCGCTGATTCTCACGCACGCGGATACGTGTCTGCTCGGCTGTGACGCGCTTTCGCCGAGACTTCTTCGATTGGTTGTTAACAGCAGCAGTAGTAGTAGTAGCGTTGCCAGTGGAGTCGGCTACGATAGAAGCAAAAGGCTCAGCGACGTTGGTACTACGCTGGGGCAAGACACCCGCAGATACATTGTACAGGCCTTGCGGGTAGTAGTTTCCAGTCCGGGTACCCGATCCAACGGCCGTGTTAGGGAAGGCCTGCACATTGGGAGAGACAGAGAAGCTCTCTAGTGTGGAGATGTCCAAGCCGGCATTTATATCCAGACCTAGGCCCGACTGTACGCCCTGGCGCAGATAAGCGTCGGGATATTGAGTCATTGTGTCTAAAGCAATCTGGACAGTAAGAACCAGATAAGAGCTCCCGATGTGATGGTGTGACTCAGGCGACGTCGCCAAGTTAAGACGTCGGGCCTTGTCGTTGTCTTCTGCGATCAGCAGAGTGGGACTGCAAACGTCGCTGGCTGGTCTTCGTCGTCCAAGGAAAATGGCGCGTCGCAATGAAAAGGATAGAAAGGCCTCTTGATGGCGCTTAGATCGTTCTTGTGTAGGTGCAGAAAGAAGGAAATAGATGCAAGAAAGAAAAGAAAATGCAAAATTATCAAAGCTACGATGTAGAGGTCGTCTTTTGGGTTATTGTAAACAAGCTGAACGATAATGCACAATTCAATTAATTGGCTGTTGCTTTGCAAGTCATACCGAGCGACGAATAAGGCAGAAAGTTAGGTGCAAAAAAGTGAAGAAAAGTGCTCTGGGTTAAAAAGCCCGTCGGTTGATTTATACCTTTTCGGATGAAGCTATTTCAAGTTGCCACTCTATGATCTAGTATATATATATATATATATATATCAGATAAAGCAGAAATTGGAGACATAATCAAGAGGAAGAAATGAAAAAAAAAAAAACAAGTCTTGAGGTCGGAGGTGAATTTAGAGAATTGAACATGCCGTTTCTCACATGTTAAAATGTTGAACCCCGAAATAAGATGTCAGGATATTAACGAACAATATCACATTTACATACATAATATGTATACGTCTTTTTGTCTCAAAGGCCCAGTAAGATGAAAAACCTAATCAGATATATTTTTGCAATTACGACAATCAACAGGTCTGCTATCAACTTCTGAACATGTCTGTAGTCAAGCTAATATCTTTTTGTTCTCGTTTCTTGTTTCTTTTCACCAAGGTAATATTATATTGCATTGCTATTCCATCGACCAAGGCTTAGCTTATTTTGCTCCTGCTACCAAAATCTACATGATGTCATATGGCGTTGATGATGTGGCGTATGTGGCGCCAAAAGCTCAATTCCAGTGGCGTTAAGTTGGCCTAAGTTTGTAGTTATACATATGTTATGTGTGATTAAATGTAGTTGTATATGTGTGTGTGTATGTGAACAACTTCCTCTATTTTTTTCGTAAAATACATATCCAATAGTTATACACAATACCAAAGAATACACTCACAGAGACGATAAATTGGAATATATCCAAAATCATACAAGATAATCCTTTGTTTCTTTTCAAAAACAGGATGAAACAGCACACGTTGTTCAAATAAATGAGTGATTTTTTTTGTTGGTTATACATAAGAAAGCTTGAGATAGAAAATATAAAAGCCCAAAATTTACAAGAAGCATACAGAAAGAGAACAAGTGCCATGAACTGAAAGTATTGAAATATAAAACAATGCAGCAGAGAAAAAAAAGAGATAACCACCCTCCAACGCTTTGCGGGAAATTTCATGAGATATGAGGAAGAAGAAGAAGTAAGAGAATTGTAAGACAGAGCAATCGAAACCAATGAGAAACAAAAGAAAAGTGAAGAACCAAACCTAGACCTAAATCCTCGCATATACCTAAAATGCAGAGGTGTGTACTTGAAGAGATACTTAACTATGATGATAATGACAGTGCGTGGGTCAAAGAAGATTCAGTTTTTGTGAACACAACACAAAGAAGCTTAATGAGTTGTAGATTTGGGATGAAAACACAAACAAAAGGATACAAACGATGTAGTATGGGGATATCAAAAAGTATGAAAAGGGGGGTATTGGGGTAGGAAGGTAGAGGCTGTTCTCGCTGAAAGAAACCAAGGCCGTACGTAACAAAACTATATGCATAAAGGAGGAAAATGGGATGAAGTGAGTACTTTCGTCGGTGAGTGAAAATAAAAGTGATCCTCGCCAAATGGAGGAGCACTGGAATAAAGTAGAAAAGAACAGAAAAAAAGTATTAAAGAAAAGAAGACCCATCGACGAAACTCATACGTAGCAAAGGAAAGGTAGCAGTAGCACGAGAAATACCATCTTGGGCAGCGATATGTAAGTCCTCGTGCTATCTACTTGACTGCTTTAGGACCTAGTGTCTTCTTGACTTAGATCCATAGAAGCAGCCCGCTGAGCGAGCTCACGGCCAGGACAGTCACCGCATTCACAGTTGTCCGCGGAGAAGCGTTGACGCCTATGACTTTGGGAGTCTTGGCCTTGACAACTACGTTGTTGGCGAGCTTATCTTTGCTACGGGTCCATTGTTCTTGAGCAAAGTTGCACTCCCATACAATGTACTCGGCGGCTATCGAAACAGAAGTGTTAGTGACTAATTTATTCGATGCGTACACGACTGTGTTACAAAACACATAGATACTCGTATCAATAGGAAAGAAGAGAGCGGTAAAGACTTACGACCCATGGGAAATCCAGCTTGGCTGATACAGCTAGAGCACAGCGCTGCTAGACGAGCTACGTTGAAGCTATCATTGCGCATACGCAATCTTTTTCGGCGGCCTGTACACGCTTGATATCGCCCGTACTTAATTGACCCTCACGCACAGCTCCAGATTGAGAGGAAGTCGATGTAGCTGTGGGCGAAGAACTGCCGTTGTCAATAGTGCCGGCGGCATTGCCAACCGCGACATTGGTCGAGTCGACAATAGTAGGCAGATCGTTGCTGTTGGTAGTTGACGAGGAGAACGAAGTCGTCCTTGTCGTAGATGATGAGTTGGATGTGATGGAAGATGTCAAAGTGGCCGAGATGCTGCTACGGAAACTGCTCGTAGTAGTCGAGGTATTTTGGAATATACTAGTTGAAGTCGAAGTGTTGAATAATGAGTCGGTGGTAGTGCTTGTAGAAGTTGTAGTCGTATCATTACGGAAAAGGGTAGATGATGTGATAACACTCGTGACGCCAGTGCCAGTCAAGACTGCCTGAGAGTTTGTGCCAGTCGCCCGCTGTGCTGCGGACCCTTGATTTGAGGCTCCGGTAGCATTCACAAACTTGTAAGCGTGGGAGAGAGTTGAGGACGTTGGCGTTGCTAGCACGGCACGATCTGTGATGGAAGCGGCTTCCCGGGCCTTGGCCTCGAGAAACTCACTACGTTTAATCTTACGCAACTCGTCCGAAGAGGCGTCTACTGGAATCTGGCATACCGACGAAAGCTCTACCATGGGGCCGCAGATATCTATGCACAGAAGCGGGATATCGTCGGCGGAAAGGACGGAGGTCGCCGCGCTGCTGGAGCTAGTTGTGGTGGTTGCAGCTCTTGATAGACTGATGAGCCCCAAAAGAGCAGTCGTTTGTATTATTGAGGTCTTCATCTTGGTTGTGTGTGATGTGATGGGTGCTATTGTGTGATGATTTGCGGTCTTTTCAAGCGGCCGGTTTGGAAGACCACTCAAGCCAATCGTTTTTTGTCTATTGTTGGGATATAACCCGCAAGGTGGTGAAAAGAGGTCGATAGAAGTATAAGATATGCCGGTCGATTGTACAATATTAGAGACCTGCTACTGGAGAGAACCAAAGCTGATTCTATTTTGAGATGTTCAGGTAGCAAATGGCGGCTATCTTCTAGTCTCGGACTGACAACCCACAGTAGCGAACGGCCTGGGAGTTGTAAGGGCGGTTAGTGGACGAAGGATAAACGAAAGAACCAGTCGATCAGAAGATGAATGAAATAAATGAATAACAAGAAAAAAACAACAAGCGGCACTAGGCCAGCGAGGGCAGAAGAGAAAATGAGAGACTGTCTGTTGGAAGAGTTCGGGTTAGCACGATGAAGCCATATCAACCAAGATACAGTCCCATAGGCACGCAAGCGTGATACTACTAGAGAAGTAGGGGGAAAAAAAGAAGGGAGGGGGAGAAGAAAGAAAGAAGAAAATAAAAAAGAGAAGGAAAAGGAGAAGAGGGCGTCTAGGAGAGTAGTTCAAGAACAGAAAATCAAGAGAGGGGAGGAGGAAGCAATGAGAAACAAACCAGATCCAGAAGACGGACGTGGAACCAGAATAGAGTGGTTCGTGCGCCGAACATTCAGACTGAGCACCACCAAAGCGTGTGTAGGGCCTAAGTACCACCTGCAGCATTTGTAGTAGCGGGTTGACTTGCTTGGACAATATGGACTGGCTCCTCTGTCTCCCTCTTCTCTTACTCACTGAGACTTACTGACAGCGAAACGGCGACGCAGAAAAGCCAAAACACAAGAGTTACCAGGGCCTGACGAAGGAAGCCTATCTGGCCAGGGCCGGTCCATCTTCGACTTTGCGAGAGACCGGGGTTCCTTGACGTTGCAGTCCTCTATTAAAGTAACAAAGTTACACCCATTAGCAAACTCAGGGTACAAAGACGGGCACGCTTCTAGATTTGTTAAGCCCATGTAGCGAGTCGTAATGCAATACAGCATTAGTATGTATTCTAACTCGCTCACTCTTTCTGGTCAGCAATTCCCGCGAAGCACAAAGCATAAGCCAGGCATATAAAGTCCCCCTCCGTACCTGTCTCCTCCTCGTCTTACTGGGTTCCTCGAGTGTATTTTCGGAATAACGAGAGTATATATTGTTTCTCTCCACGAAGCAGAAACCGGGAAATACCTGCATATACACTATGAACCAGAGTTGGTAATACACACAGGATGGCTTCCGAATTCCGGCAGCCCTTGACGACAATGTTAGTCAAGGATGCTCTCGCAAGAGTTAAAGTGAGTTTACTATGAAACTACATTCAACTATGCATTTACATAGACGTGAATAGTATAGTACATACTAACATATTCTATCCTTTACACAAATGCACGCAATATGAGCTTCGCTAGTTAGACTTTACTTTCTTCATGGCTGACCCTGGTTGTATTGTTGTCTCTACTTTTCCCAGTTTCTGCTTTCTGTGTCCAACCTGCAAAATCTCGCAAACTACCCTGGTATAGTCCATCCATCGATGCTGCCGTCGTGGATGTGAAACATCAAACTCACTCCCTCCCCTGTTCATTTTGTTGTCTCTTCTGTTAAGTCTAAGTCAGCCTGGTCTCTAAATGTATTGAAAGTAGAAAAGAGGTTTTTGTCACGACCATCTCCAGGCTTAGAACTTCATAGATAGAGACTCTGGAAAAAAGAGAAAACGCGGAGTCAACCCCGAAGATGGCTAATATACAATGTAGAACTAGCATGAGAAAATCGCAAATGAGCAGCATGTCGATAAACGGGAAATCTTCTGCACGATGGTGTGGTATGTGCTTGTTTCCTGATCATTTGTTGCAGGTTAGTCGAGAAGAAGCTGGTAATCTACCGTTTTATTATGAGGGCTTAGTGATATAAACGTATTTATTGGTCTCCTTAATGCTGAAGAATGATGCCTTAAGTCATTAAGCAAAACGAGACATTAGTTCACATGAGCAGGAACAACGGCTGGGCTATAGCATAGCTAGCAATATACCAAAAATTGGGCAATGGGACGATAGGAGTTGGCAACGACAGCAAGCAACGCAAAGCAAAAGTAAAAGCAAAGCCAAGGCTAGAACAGCAAGAAACCCAGCACTGTTTGATCAATTCCATAAATTTCATGAAATAGGCACGGGTTTGGCTTCTGGCGTGACATTCGATACCACGCTATGTTGAAGGGCAAAAGCGCAATTTAATTAATCACTAAATTTCCAGGACTTACAGCTATTGCTGACTCAGTACAATAGGGCACAACTGCATGATATAAATAATATGATACAGCTAGTTGTATAGTTGTATACATATATATGTGAGAAGAGTTGCATTCTAGCTACGTTTGTTGGTTTATTTTTGCTTCCAAACACAGTAATTACCCGTGTAAGACACCGATCCTGCAGCTGTTCACAGGCCATCTCTTGTTGTTCCTTCCTATACCGTCGCCGTCTCGTTTTTGTTGCTATTACTATTTTCTGTACTCCTTCCCTAACTAGATCGTTCTTTGAACCACCAAAGTTCTACCGTGATGATGACTAAAACCACGCCTTAAATATATCGAAAATAACCGAATAGAAGCCGCGGCTATCAATATCCGGGACAGCGGTTTCTTTCTCTACTGGGATTTCGACCGAGTATTACGATCATGATCTTCTAAGTTCTTATGCAGGCCTCTTCTCACATCAGACAGATCCTCTTGTTCTCCTGCCCCCACAACGCCTATCGGTCTTACTTGCTGTGCTCTTATTCTTCTTTTCCTTTTCTTTGCATTGCGGGCTCTGTTCTTTGTTGCCTCAATTCATGTCTTTCTGAGACACTGGCGCGCAGCATCAGCGCCTGGGCCCCTTTATCTTCTGTCTAAAAGGTTGACTAGATACAGCAATGGCCTACTAAGGAGAAAACAAGCGCCCCCCGGGCTGATCCGGCGATGAAACACGGTGGTGTAGGCCAGAGGAGATCCGAGCCCAGCCCACGCCTATATTTGTATGAGCAGAACATAGCAAGTATACATGTATGGGAAAAAAAACACAGCATCTCGTCTTATCTTCTCTTTTACTACATATGTATATCTATTTCTCGGGTTTCTCGCATGGTCGTGATCATCAGCACGGCTCACCACATGTAGAATCCTCCGATCAAAAAACTAAGATTCCCTTCCACTAGGACAATTTCGACAATATCTACCAGTCAGTTAACCGCAATTCTCATCCTGATGTACACCAAGACTATCTCGTGAAAATTCCATCTATCGCTGCTCAGACTGTCAGTTCCGATATGCTCCATAAGGTATATTGTGGTCCAGATGTCTGCCGGTCGGTGGACCAAATGGTTCAATGATTAGCAGAAATGCTCAACATGAAACGGCGATGAGGGCGGCATTTTGGTTTATATAGTCGCTAGTGTCTTGGGAGTTCGTGTTGCTGTACATGTATGTACGTAGTCTGCTATGGTTCTATGGCTCATACTATGCCAAGTATAGCCCGGTATCGAAGATCCAGCTAGTAACTTTACCCGATCTTGCTTGTTTTATTGTTACTACTGCCGGTACTACGTACGTCCAATATATCAACGCTAGCGAAGAATATATGAAAACATCGTTGAGACATGAACTCATATAAGGCCATAGTTGTGTATACTGATAGTTGCGGATTTATTAAGCCGCCATCAATAGCACAATATGGGATGGGTTATCTCAGTACCGAGTTGTTCGGATGGTCCACTTTTTGTAGCTTTTGGAGGCGTCTATATGTAGACACTATATCATTCAAAAACTCGCCAAGTGCTAACAGCATTATATGTCTTGACTTTTGAGAAGCTGTCTTAGTTCCGGCCATACACATATTATATTCATACATATATGTATACTAAGCGTATGCTTACTATATAGGGCGCTCATGATGTCTCCACGTATGTGCTGCAATTGTGAAAGCAAGTGTTCGTGCGCAGCCATCGCCAACACGATCTTGCTTGCCTTGTGCTTACTTGATTGCTTCTTCAGTTCTTGGCGTTCTTGTTTCTATTGTGAATCGCAAGGAGACATATGTGGAGAGAAATCGAGAGATCTTGCCCTCTGTGTCTATCGGATCAAGATAAAAATAGGGCTACCGTTAGCCTTACATACATATTATGTAGGCTATGTTAACTATTTGATGTAGCAAGGCCTGATGTGGATAACTGGCTTATCGGTACCGCAGTGTCACGGTCCAACACAGTGTGAAACTCAGGTGGGTAGCTTGTTATGCCGTCCACAGACTCAGTCCAAAGTTGACGAAGAAACATGGAAAGAAACATGGAAACTGAGTCTGTTCTTAATCATTCGAGGGGAATTTCGGCTCACTTTGGACTACAACTTGATATTACGTATACGGTCTCATAATATCTCAAGCAATTTACATGTAGAAAGAAAGCTTAAGCGGCTGCGTCGGGTAAGAAACGCAACTCTGATACTTTGCCGCACATGAAACGAAAACAGACTCACCAAAAGGTCTAACTGAATGACGACAACTGGCTTAATCAGGCGACCAGCGGGATCAACATAGGACGACCAGCGTAGGATATATTACAACTGACATGAAGCTAAAAGGTTATGATTGGAGAAATACGAGTAAGCTAGGATGAATAGGCACTCTTAGTATCACGAAGCAGATGGCATATACACAAGAAGCCAAGAGCAGAATCTTACGGAATCTGTCCATGAAGAAAGGAACCCTAGAAGATATATTCCTGAAACGCGATGGATAAGATCTGTAGCATAAACACAAACAAAAACATTTGTAAAAGAGTTGGCTAGCAAAATAGCCAAAGCTAAGCCCTTGTATGAAGCGACTAAGCTGTAACCCTAACTTTGATAAAATAAAAATCACCTACATGATTAACAATGATGACCCTAAAGATATCAAGCAAAGATTCAAAACCTCAACTCCAAACACCTACTTATGAAAACACCAGAAAACAAACGGATTTAAAATTAAAAACAAACCCTGGCGTCCAATGCTCTCAACCCGCATACCTAGCTTGTCTAAATCCTGAGGGTCCACAACGCCACGGCCATCAAACACCCACTTAGGCTTACTCATATGATACGCGACACGTGCCCAATCGAGACGTTCACCGGCCCTTCCACTCGGCGCCCCCGAGACCGCGATACCGGCCGCCGAAGCATCATTTTTCTCTAACCGGCAATCTGGACAGTCAGCAGCACATGGCGGCTGCGGCAAAAAGCGGCCTAGCGGGTCTTCGGCAACTAAGGGGGCAACCTTGCCACTCTTTTGGATGTAGTGATGAAGGGCCAAGACATCTGATGCCGAGAATTGGCTATTGGGTGCTGGGTTGAATGGCCGCGGATCGACCTGCTTTTGGAGTGATAGCGAAGTCTTCGTCGTCGGGATCATTGATGAGGAGCGGAATTCGTCGAACTCGGTCACAATCACGATCGCTTCGCTGGCGTGACATGCCGCATATGGCTCGGCGTAGACTTCGATGCAGCCGCCATCGGAACGGAGCACGGGTCCGGGTCCGAGGAGTCTTTGAAGCTCGTCACGGATGACGAGCGGGTTACAGCACGGATCAAAGATGGCGATCTCGCTGGGTTTCTCCTCTAAGAACAACCGTGCAATCTCCAACGCTGGTGACTCGCGTGTATCGCTTGTGTTCTTCTTGAACGCATATCCCAGCATGGTCAACTTCTTGCCACGCAGCGTACCGTTCAGACCGCGAATCACCCGGCGCGCAAAACGGCCGCGCTGGTCTTCGTTCATGGTAATCACACCACGCCAATATGCGCCCACCTCAGGCAAGTGTAGTGACTCGGCGAGGTAGACCAGACTTAGCACGTCTTTGCGGAAGCATGAGCCGCCAAAACCGACGCCGGCGCGCAGAAATTGCGGTCCAATGCGTGGGTCTAGACCGACGGCAGAAGCGATCTCGCTCACGTCGGCACCCGTGGCTTCGCAAATGGCACTGATGGAGTTGATGCTGCTTATCCGTTGTGCGAGCAGCGAGTTGGCAACTAGCTTGGCAAGCTCGGAGGAGAATACGTTGGTCGTGATGATACGGGATCGTGGGATCCAGGCTGCGTACACGGAAGCAAGCGCGGAAGCCGCTCGGAGTCCGCTCGGTGTCGGCGAAGACCCGATCAAGATACGGTCGGCATGCAAGAGATCTTTAACGGCAGTACCGGCAGCGAGGAACTCGGGGTTTGAGATGATCTCAAAGTGGACGCCTGGGCGATGGATGTCCATCTAGGAAGGATATTAGTCATTGATATCTTAGGTCATAATCACCGCGGTAGGACTAACAGTTTCTTTGACCATTTGCGCTGTGCGGCACGGTACTGTTGATTTCTCGACGATGATGGCGCCAGGCTTCGCATACTGGGCAACTGAGGCCGTAACTGCTTCGAAGGCCGTCATGTCTGTCGCACTTCCTGCACCAAGGCCACGTTCTTTGGTTGGCGTGTTGACAGCAATCAGCACGATATCGGCCTCGGCGATATTCTTCGATACATTAGTTGAGAAGAACAAGTTCGGGCTACGCGCTGGCACTGCTACCATCTCGTTCCCACCACTCGGCTCACAATCGCAGTGGCTTGAGTATCCAGATGACCCCGTGTCAGAGATAGAAGTGTCACACGAGAACGGATCGGGGGGTGCTGCTTGTTTGTTGTTGAAGGCAAAAGGTCGTGATCCGTCTCGTGCTATGCGGACAATCTCGGCAAGCCCTGGCTCATATATGGGCGGGTGAGGGCTTTGCCAGCGTCGGATACGACTGGCATCTAAGTCAACGACGGTCACACGGATATCGGGGTTCTGAAGAGCGATGACGGCCGCCGTTGGTCCGCCTATGGAAAAAGGGTGTTAGTAAGCCTTAAAATTTACTATCCAAGACAGTTAGTTACTTTTAATCGGGGAAAACATACCGACATAGCCTGCGCCAACGCAACAAATTGTTCGAACTTTAGTCAGTTCTTCGTGCTCAATAGCAGCCGTACTCTCAGCAGACAACCGATTTGGGCTCTTGCCGAACAGGTTTAGAGCGCCCACATCAACTTCATCGGCCGAATCGTTGTTTTTGATTGGTTTCAACACAGGGCTAAACGTTGGACTACCTTCTATCGAAGATGGGGCTGTCGATGAACTCGCAACGTCTGAATGGCTCGGGCGTTTTGCCGCGGGTATTGGGGTCGCGGCGCGACAGAAGGCATAGCAGCGAAAAATGTGCTATTTTGAGCAGTAGATAACGGTGCCATAACAGCACTAGGTAGTGTTGTCGGTGACGGGCTGTCTGTTGAGCTTGAGGCAGCAGAGGAACGACGGCTAGAGAAGTTTCCCATGACCGCTTTCAAAACAGAGCGTAGCGGCGCCATTTTGATTGAACCTTTCAGTTGCTTCAAGGAAAAGCAATCTAAATATACAAAAGTATAGAATCAAATAGCAAAACTAATGAGCGTGCGCGACTAAAATGTGAAGGTAGGTAAAAGGTAAGTACATAACTATAGTATGGAAGAAAGAAGGAGATCGCGAGATCTTGCTTGTTATAAGTAGGAGTCTCTTTCTTTACATACGAGCATTACTATAGTACATCATGTGCCTCCTATTCAAGCACGAGGACATCATATCAATTGTATACCGTCATAAGCAATATATACATCATTATCTATCAGCTGGATCTCGCTCAAGTAAGCTTTCACAGGCTGGGACTCGCTAGGATGGACTATTATAATCTATCGTGGTGGAATAATGCTAATAGGATTCCAAGATCTAGCCAATGGCAGCCGAGCATGTGAATGCATGCGATCTATTAATCGGATAGCCTACACCAGAGCTAGGCCGGAGGAAAGGGTCTCGTGGTCCAGGCTATCAAGTAATCCTTAAGAGGGGAACACCAGCCTGCTTTCTCTGTATAGCTGGTCAAGATCCACATTCCTGTCCGGGAGATATCTGTTATACAGATATGAATCTTTGACTTTAATTGGCCTCATGATAGAATAACAATGCCACGAATTCACTCATATATCAACTTATACCCAATGGGCTAATGTGGCTATTTATACTTGAATACGGTGCCTGCTTGTTCAGCTGAGTAAATAAAAAAGACAGAAAAGAGCCTCTGATTAAGTATTCTGTGAATCGAATTGCGTCATAGATATTAATGACAACTACCACTAAGTATCGAATAAGTCGAGCAATTAAGCTTATCGGCCGTTGATATCAAATTGAGATATCACAATGGCTGTCCAGAAATTTATAGCCTGGCGCGCCGCTATGATTGGCCGGCAAAAGAGGTGTGGTCGGTGAGTGGCCGTTGATTGGCTGACCGTGTAAGTGCAGCCCCGGGATTGGATAGCCAAAATTGAAGAGCCTCCTCCTTTGGCATTTCTTCGGATATGGCACAGTTGCTTGTTCGAATGTTATTGAAATCTTATTGATTGCAGAATAGTTGAAGAAATTGCTATATATTGAAATATAAGTATGAGATACGATCTATATCGTTTTTTGTCTCATTTTCAAACCTGATCTCGTACGGCTTTCTTTATTGTCGTCTTCTTTTTTCCGCAATAGCGAGTTCATGGATAGCAGCTGACGGTTTGCTTCCATCCTTTCCAAATGCCATCTGCGAGACTATCGGGGGTACTGAGACTATTGGTCAGCCAATCAGGGTCTCAGAAACAGCCCAGATGTAGTGACTCTAGCCCACGAGTTGGTTGATGCTCATGTCTAAACTCATGTCTGGATTCCTTCGAGGTTCTTCCGTTTTCTTGATCTCCCATGCTGTGTTACATCGGTAGCTCAAAGGGTCTTTCTTCTTTTGCGTTTATCAAGGATATCGCGACTTATTACTTGCAGGCAAAAGAACGCCTAAAGAGTACCATTATCGAAGGCTAACTTTGGTACTGCTCTGGCATGTAACCGTCACACTATACTACGATAATCCTCCCTACATTCACTATCTATTATATGCTCACATGCAGGCACTAGGTTCATGCAGACGGCTATTTTGTAGTATTCTCAGCGTGAGTCTACAAGGTCAGATTTTCGCACGAGGACCGAAATCGTCACGTTGTCTTGGGTTAGCAAGCATTTTTTGTGGTTTTTTGATGCTCACGATGTTGAATCACCGCTAGTCTGTCAGCCGACTCCCAAAACCAAATACACCAACACAGTGTTGGCCTCAGACATGCAATATCCTTTTCGCAGCGACCTCTTTTATTGAGGTCTTGCTTGGGAAATCAAGTTTAAATAAGTCTTGTTTTCGGTTTATTAACCACGATAACCTATTCTATTTAACCCTATAATACTCTCTAGCTACGCCTACATTATTGTATACTTTTATCACAGCTCTGTTATCCTTATCTGGAGATACCTTCAGCACTGACAAGAAATGGCCCCAACAGCCACTATGGCCTCTGACGGGCCAACAGAAACGTCACCGCTTCTTATGCCGTCTGCTACGGCGCCGAAACAAACCGACTTCTCAACCTTTCCGACTGCTCTATGCGGCAAGCGCATTTTGCTTTGCACCGAGTCCTTTGGTCCAGTCAACGGTGTCAGCAGAACCACACTGATGCTCGTGAACCACCTGCGCGCCCATGGAGCCATCGTCGCCGTAGTTGCGCACACACGCCGCAGCGCACATTCACCCCCGATGCGTCTCCCGGCTACAGCACAGCCAACGCCACAGCTACCGCCGCCGCCGCTTGTGCGCCTGAGCCGCAGCCCGAGATTCGCATTGCCGGCTATCCTCTGCCGTTCAATCCGGAGCTTTCCATTGTATACCCTGTGCGCGTGTCAGCGCTAGTCGAGCGTGCTTGGGGGCCTGGGGCAACGCCGCCTGATTTGATTTACCTGGCGTCG
This sequence comes from Davidsoniella neocaledoniae, assembly GCA_009806295.1. Lineage (NCBI taxonomy): Eukaryota > Fungi > Ascomycota > Sordariomycetes > Microascales > Ceratocystidaceae > Davidsoniella > Davidsoniella neocaledoniae. Next base: position 31,912 of record RHDR01000146.1, read on the forward strand.
CCTGCGTCGCTAGGTTTCCAAGTCATGCTACAAGTGCGTCAGGCACCGCGTGAGAAGCAGATCCCCATCATGGCAAACTTCCAGACTGATCTGAGCGGCTACTGTAGCATCTTGTTTCCGTGGCCGTTGAGTTCCGTGGCTAGCTATGCATTTGATACGGTACAGGCGTATCTATTCCGCCATTCTTCGGTCAAGACTGTGTTTTACCCATCGCGCTTTGTACGGCGCTATCTAGACGGCCTCGGGGTCCAGTCTGAGAAGATGGATGTTATTCGCCGCGGCGTCAACGGCGACCTATTCCGTCCAGACCAGAGAGATGAGGCTCTCAGAGCACAGATTGCCCCCAACGGCGAGATTATCTTAATTTGCATTGCGCGCCTAGCAGGAGAGAAGGGCTTTGCCTTCCTTGCCGATGTCTCCAACGAACTTAGCCGACGAAACGTTCCATTTAAGCTCTACATCGTCGGCAGTAACCGACAAAAGGAAGTCGAGAGCAGCATCCACAGCCTTTTTGCTCCTCTAGTAGCTTCCGGTCACGTCCTTTTCGCCGGCCTACGTACCGGAGACGCACTTGCTGCGGCATATGCCTCAGGCGACATCTTCCTACACTGCTCCATCACCGAGACTTTCGGGCTCGTCGTGCTTGAAGCCATGGCCTCTGGCGTGCCTGTAATTGCCCGCGACGAAGGCGGTCCCAGCGACATTATTACCCACGGCTACGACGGCTACCTCATTCCACCGCACGACTTACAGGCCTTTGTCGACCGCGTACAGGCGCTCATAGAAGACAAGATGGGCCGAGCCGAGATGGCGCGCAACTGCCGTGTCACGGCCAACACGGCGTCTTGGGCCAGCGTAAACAACAAGGTTGCCTGGCGCATGTCCGAGGTCATTGCACAACAATCAGCTGAACGCTCTGAGGCTGCTACCGAGCAAATCCGGAGAGAGACTCGCGAAGCATTGGCGGCTTCGACGAAAACATCTTGGACTAACCGGATCTCATCAGCCCCGAGACATGCAGTTACGCAGTTAACGCGCTATCTTGAATTAATTCTCAATGTCATGTCAACAGTATGGCTTCATGTACGGTTAGCGGGTAGCTTACTTGTGATCCTCATTTTCTGGGCCTTGACTAGTGTTTATCTTGTCTTTACGGAGATCGGCATGTGGGCGCGATCTTAAAATCTGCCAACAAGACGAGCCATTGCTTCCAGTGTATTTTTCAGGCATCAGTTTAATTCTCTCTGGTCAGCTAGAAACGGCAAAAGATTCCAGCAGAGACTCTTGTCATGAAACAGGGCAGATGATCATCGGTTGACCGGAAATCAGAAAAAACGGCATTTGGTGACGACGCTGCTGATGAATCTTTGTGTGATAGACCGCCAGGATCTTCAACTTGATGTTCTGTACTCTACAACAATTTCTAATCCTCTATCACTTCCTATATTACAATCCTGACGCCAGAACTCATGTTTTTCTTCTTTCCCATCCAAGTTCGGAATCTTTCAAACGATGGTATTCACCAACATTATTTGAGGCCTATATGTTGCGGGTTTTATTACAGAACTAATACATGCCTGGTATATTTTCGTATTATTCTTCATCCAATCTCGCCATGTTCGTCTGTTTAGCCCTTCGCCATTTGTCTTGGCGTTTTACATACATAGGTACTTCAACTTACATTCACTCAGGGTTTCGGCAAGTCAAGGGTTAATTTCGGAATGATTATATACGAGATACATATTAGTGGGTTATTCAGTTTCAAGCTAGGTTTAGTTGGTTTTTATATATGTACCTGCATATTGAAGTCTTCGGAATTGAAAATTGAAATGTTTCGTGGTGTTGCAACTTTTGAACATAAGAAAAGTATAATCAGCACATAATGACCATGATACCATCCATAATAGGTAACCTAATACTGATGTGACTTCCATAGGGTTATCCAGGGTTAATTCGCCAAAGGCCCTGTCAGATGCCAGTCAGTGATTGCAGCGTCACTTTCTCAGCACAGATGCATCTGGGTTCTATCAATATAATTCTGGATCTGGATATTCTGGACCTCCCGCTTTGACAAGGCAGTGTTGTATATTGTAACTCAAGCGATATATAGAGCGAAACAGGCCAATGTAACGCTATCAGTCAGAGAACTCGAGAAGTAGACGAGGTTTAGGAGAATGAGCAGAAAAAGCGAAGTCCGACAGCCATTATTCTAGCCTTAATTCACTAGCTTGTAAACTTCAAACCTGGACACAAACTCAGTTGTCGCATATTCAAAGTTGAACAGCTAATTGATAGGTGGCTCATGCAAAGCGCGACATCCCGCGACAAATCCAACAGCCTACAAATAAGCTCAGAGAGGGAGCACTAGGCTACATAATTGGTTGTTTAGGGCAGCAATATACTTGGATAATCGAGAAACATGCGCAAAGGACAAAGACCAACAAGAGCAATAGAGAGGGGAACAGGGACTGCGAGTAATTACAAGATATCATGCAAATGTCAAAACTCGACCGACGGCCGGAACAAACATAGACAAGAATAGGGAAGTAAACTGCGTGATGGTACAAATACATGACAAAGGACACATTCTATACGAAAAACACTTACAAGTAGGTGCTATGACAGTAATATGATTTAAAGACGTAGCTCTGGTACCATCAGCCCGGCGATTACATGACTGATGACAGCTGCTACCCGCCATACCGATAGCGAGCAACCCAGAAGACATTCGATCTTAGCAGACAGATATGTAGATAGCCGGTTGCAGAAATTATAGATATCTGAGTTGTGTTATTGGTACATGTTTGAGGAATGTTTTGATTGTGGCGCAAGGGGAAAAGAACAGGAAAAAAAGCCACTGGTTTCTTCCCCTGTGGTCTGCATATGAAGAATAGGAAGAACAAGAACAATGAAATACAGACAATGGCCATATTTTAGGACCATAAGCATGCAATATGCCTGAAGCGGCTGTTTGAGGACTTATGCTTGGGGAATATAAAGATGGCGAGAAGGTAATGCAGGAACAAGTACATGGTGTGGCCCATAGTCCCAACTTGGTAATTGATATTGTATCTGTAGTTGTAGATGGTAAGTAAGGCTTACTATATGTCTAATGTATAAGCCGACCAAGCGTAACTATTGGATAGTTATTGGTTTTGGCTGCAAACCTATCAGAGTAAGAACCGGCCTAATAGACTGCTTGTAGAATACAAACTACATGTCTTGGCAAGTTCTATTGTAACCAAAGACAATCTGTTTTTCTTTCCTCCCAAGAACGAACTTCGCTTTTTGTTCTTGTGGCCACCTTTTCTAGTGACCGTTGATGAAAGTTTATTTCCAATAAACTTCTGCTAACAAACAAGACAAGCTTTTTTCTTTCTTCTCCTTCATTCCTTTCCTTTTTTCATAGACTAGACTAGGGCCTGGTAACAAAAACAAGGGGAGGACCGGCCTAGATCCCGACATGAGACACAAGTAAAAACATCCGAAGTGGAGAGGAATGTGACGAGATGAGGAGAGCATATCTGTAGTAGTAGACAAGAGTGGTAGTGAAGTCTAGTTGAGAAACAAACGAAATAAAGGCCGGAGAATATTTGTGTAGGAGAAGTGCAAGTTCTAGTAGAAGTTGAGCTTAGAATTGTGGAGGACGAGACTAGAGAGCAACTTGAACTGACGATATCGTGACCGAGGCCTTTACAAGTCGTGAACAAGCTGGTATGCTCAGCTGCTCTTCATAGAACAAGAACAAAGTGTACGGCTTTTTTTTTTTTTCTATTGAAATGTGAACCATGGTTGTATTTGTCTATTTAGATGGCATAAGTAACTAAGCTGTATAAAAAAAAAATTTGCTTGGCTATAGTTCTAGAACCTGAGACGTATCAACGGTTTCATCGGCAGTCTCACTAGAGACCGGCCGCCCAATGTCGCAGGCCAGCTTCTTCTATTGTACAGAGGCTTCTGAGAATCTGGGTGCTAAAAGATTGTTCATCGGCCATTATTTATTGCCGATATGAAAGCAATATATGACATGGTCTAAGGTGAGTCGAGGCTAACAATCTTAGAGAGAGAATCTTCAATTGAAAGCGATAGGGAGAAAAGGCTAAGCTAACTACCTAGAGCGAGGGGAACCCATCCGTATAAGTATGTTTCTAGTAACTTCGGAGGAGTACTACATAAGTGATATGATATCATCAAGGAGACAAACTTCTTTGTAGACATATGCCCCTAACCTTTAGGAGGACTAAGGGGGTAAGGTTTAGCTAGGTTAGCGCTGCTCCCACCCCTCCGACCACCTCATCTAATATCTTTGATCTTTTGCATTGCTCGTTTCTGTTTTCTGTGTTTCCTGTTTGTCTTTTGTAATTTTCCGGACCTTTATTAGAGGGCCATTAGGGTCCCTCGACGTCTAAAAATCCACTAGGGTCGATCCACGTGATCCACATAAAGACGTAAAATCAGAAATAACTGATATGATAGTCGTAAGTTAACATACAGATATGTATGTAGCTGCTGTGTTGCCGTACAAAGCAGAGGAATTCTGCAGAATCTCGATTTGCAAGCGCTAAGGACACAATGGCTTGCATGTGAAAGTTAAAAGGCAGCGCTGCAGCTTGCTCTTGAGTTGTGGGCGCTAAAAATACATACTTAATGGAATTCCAACTCGATCCTGCTAGAATCGTGCCTCTGAAATTGCAGATATGGCAGAGCAAAGTTGCGCCATGACATCGTGGACGAGAGAGTTAGTGGGCCCATTAGAAACGAAATCGAACAAGCTTCCCGTTGTATCTGAAGACCATTCTGGGAATACCTTGCATGAGAAGTCTCTGGGTTTAGTCCAGTGAAGAAGAGGGGAAGAGGGGGGGGTCCTAATTGTTGGTCTGTGAGGCCACTGGTACATGGATTCCTAGAGATGGCAGGGGTGGTCATATCGATCGAGACTTGGTTGGCTGTCAGTGAGCCTGCGAAATAGGCAAAGAGGCCGCTTGTCAGACTTTCTGGACTGGGAATAAGGGAGCAAAGAGCTGAAGAGGAGACTGAAGAGGAGATAGCGAAGTAACTCTGCCTGCAAGACGGACGGGCCTGACAGCGGGAAGTAAGCAAGTACTTTTGGAGGGGATGATAGAGAGATCAAGAGAAAGAAACCAACGACCGTCGTTGATCGTGAATCGCAGTATCACGGGCATTCATATAGTAGTTTGATTGGGTTAACTCTCCGATACTAACCTCAAATTATAGGTTCGTGATGCAATCTTAGACCCCAACATTTGCTATGAGAGGCTGAGGGTTTGCCTGCAGTTTTGAGTTTGTGCAGGTGTTCTAAAAGCGGTAGCACACGTATTTGTAGTTGTATAGTCCGCCCTTTACGGGTAATAACTAGCAAGGCTTACCCTCTACATACACTAATTTACACATGTTTTTTTTTTTTTTTTAGTATAGCGTCATTCATCATCACCACAAACGTTGCAACCCAACACCCAAATCAAAAATCGGACTATCGGGCAGGGTCGAAGGAACAATACAGCGTAGGAAGTTGTGCCAGGCCTTATTTTCGTATACTAAATCTATTTTGCGAGGCTCCTGAGCCTGAGGCAAAGTATATTGCTTATCTCCTTGTCAGTACTATACGACTACTATATTGGCTGTAGAGGTGGCAGAACCATGTGTCAGACTCGGAATCGCTTCTGGGCAGCCCTCCCGCCGCTTAAAGTACATACTCCTTCAAGTATTCATCTACAAGCTATGTGCCCGAGTTTGCTTTTGTTGTTGTTTCCTTTCCTCTTTCTTCTGCCATTTCACTAAGACAGCTTTTTGCCATACTTTCTATCTTGCTTTCCATATCATATTCGAATACTGAATGCCGTGGTTCGCTTCCAAACGGCCCCATCACCTATTTCAGCAGCCACTTCTCTTCTTCTTCGCCCAAAGTACACACAGTCGTGTGTTTCCCAAAACGACAGTGTTCCTGTTTCAATTTCAGTCTACATAGCTTGTACATACATATACAGGCGCAGATTCTTTCCAAGTGAATTTGTAAAAGACGGCCTCGAGAAGCACCAAGCACAACTCAACTAAACGATTCACTCTTGATTCTCTGACGACCCCCCGTCACGTTGCAGAGCTTGGCATCATACTTTCTGCTGTACATACACACATAGACCATTTGCTTGTGGATACTACAGCAAAAAGAAGAAAAAAAACCATCCCTAGGCCCTGCTCAGTTCTTAGACGCTGATCGACAACTCGACACACGCCCGGCGCCTCCTCGTTTTGTGACAGACTCAGTCTCACAGTCTCACTATACTGGCAGCACCTCCCTCTACCCGGCCTACCCATTGCATATTGCATATCGAGCACTGCATTGTCTGCGCTGACCATCAGCCTATCCTAGCCCCAGTTTGACTTGTGCTGCCGTTCCAACTTGGCCCCATATCGCTCTTCACCACATCACCCCCCGGCCCTGATACTCTCTATCCTGGGTTTGACGATAGTACTTCTTCTCACGTTTCCTACTTTACGCCGTTCTTTTCTGTTTCCTTTTCTTTTTTTCTTGTTAGCCTTCTTCGACAGGTCGATCTTGCTCACCAAGTTTCTTCTCTTCTTCTTTACTTCACTTCTTTAATCTTCCGCTTTTTCACCCACAACCGCCGGTCGGCTTTTTTTTGTGCTTTCTTTTACCATAACGTTCTTTTTTTTCCATTTCTTTTTTTAATAACGGCTCCTTCTTTTCTGTGTCTTTTTTCTTTTTAATATTCAGAACGCTATATAAAAAAGTCACGATATACGATACCCTATAGAGACCATCTCTCTTTCGATCTTGTTCCGCCTTTAATCGCATAGAAATCTTTCAAGATGCTCACCAAGCTTGCCCTTGCCACGGCCCTGATGGCCGCTTCCATCACACATGTCAACGCTGCCTCTGAGCTCAGCATGAATTCCAACGGCATGATTTGGATGTCCGGTGCCGACGTTACCGAGCAGGACTATGGTGCCATCATGAACCTACGCCAATCCAGTGTGTCGACCTCTAGCAACTCAAATACTAGCATCGCCAGTCTTGATGGTGTTAGCAGTAAGGCCACTACGGATTCCTCAAGCTCCGAGGTCCAGGTCAACGCCGACGGATCTCTCAATCTGGACGCCTGGAACAACGCCACAGAGCTTGCCTGCCAAACGGCTCTAGTCAATATCAATACCGCCTCAAACCCTTCAGGTACTGGTATTTGCTACAACCTGCCAACTTTGAACACCACTACCGGTGTCTTCCAGGCCGACTTACGTTTATACAAGATCTCGGATCCTTCAGGTGACTTTGCCGGTGTTTCGGCCTCCAGCATCCAGGTTCAACTTAGCTATGCTGGCGCTACTGTGTCGTCTGTCAACACCACTACCAACACCACAAGCTCCGATGCTACGACCACTGCTGCTTCTACGGCTGCTGCCACCACGTCTGCCGCTTTGCTCATGCGGGATCTTAAGATGGCTCGTCGTGGAACTACGGTGCCCATGCTGAAGCAGTACATGCTGGTTGGCCAGATTAACAGTGCTAACATGTCTACCACCATGTCTATGTAAGTATTCTTCACGGTCGGCGCAATATAACATGTTTTCTAACCAATATATTCTGATAGGGCTACTCTGGAAGCTTTGATCATGCCTACTCTTACTCTAAGTGCTACTAGCACCAGCGGCAGCACTATTGGCACCAACGTTTCCTCCAACGAGGCTGTCTTCGTCAACGGTGTGTTCTCACGTGAGGTTGTCATGTCGGAGCTTTCGCTAGCTTCACTGGCGGTTGACGATATCCACACTGCTCTGACCAATGGCACTGTTGCTTTCGTGCTACCCGGTATGCAACTAATGGTATACCCCGTTGGTCTGATCATCACTGGTATCTGGCTGATTGTTGGCCTGGGTGTCTATGGTTTTGGCACATACGAGCGTTTCATGTATGCCACCAGATATCGCAGACAGATCGCCATGGCTGGCCCGGCCGTCAAGACTTTCTAAGGAGGAAAAACTCACTACGAAAGTGTTTGCCTTGTTATTTTTGCTTCGTTTGTTGATATGTTATTTTTTGGTCTTTTTATTATACACTATATACCGCGTTTCGAAGTTATGATGACGATATAGAAACAGAAGATGAAAAAAAAAATGAAACTTTATCAAAAAGATGTCCCTTTTCCAAGAAATAATTGGTGTATGTTTTTCTTCACTTACACGGTCATAAAAAAGGGCCCTGCGTTTTTTGCAGGGCTTTTTCTAACATTTCTCAAATGTGACTTTGGCTAGAGGAACCAAAATGACAGACAACTTGGCGTTTTATAAATGAAACCTAGTTTTCATCAGAGTTTTGTTTCATTGATAGAAAAAAAAGACTGAGAAAGGTGACATTTTGACACCATCGTTGTCATGCATTCTATGAAAGTACGTTTTTTTTCCTCGAGTTTCTTCATATTTACAATTTAAACATGAACTAGTTCAAAGTACTGTTTGAAAAGCAAAAATGCATGATATTCGAACTAGATTCCTAATTAATGATCCAATCTCAAAATGACAACTAAAGCTTGTCCATCCATTCATAGACCCAAAAGGGCTCTATATCCCACATTTTCCACCAAATAAGCGCCCTTGTCACCCAACGGGTGCACGCCTTTAGTGCCGTTAAGTTTCTCATCTGAGAACTTGCCCATCGCCATATCCACGAGAACCTGACCCAACGACTCAGTTGGCGAATGCCAGCTGGGAAATCTGCGCATGATTGAGCCGAGAGGCTTCATCAGCCAGCCGTATTGATCGGCAGGACTAGGCGCGAAAGCCCGGATCGCAGAGTGCGTAGCGGGATCGACAAAGGCCGGACGCATAGAGTCGGCACGGAATGTCGGCGTTGATAAGGCACCGAGGGCCACTTCGGTCTCGCCCTTGACTCGGGCAAAGAGGGCGGAGAAGTACGACGGTGAGTGTGTCGCGCCCTCGCCAGAGACATAGACGAAGAGGAAGGGCTGTGACGGAGCTTCGATTTGCTTGAAGGCGTCAACAGCCGCCAGAGGGTAGTCCTTGGTGATTTTGACATATTCACTGTGACGAGAGTGTGTTAGTGGACTGTGTTCCGTTTGTTTGTGACATCACTCATGGAGGGGGGACTGTTCGTCTCTTACTCAGTTGTGACTTTGCTTTGGCTAATTCCTAGTGCCCACACGCAGCCCTGAGCACCTTGTAGCTGATCCAGCACTGCCGAATCATATTTTTCAAAGTCGGAGTGCAAGATCACGTTGATCTGCTTTCTGGGCTGCGGCTTTTGTGCTTCGAGCATGGCAACCGGCCGGCGGGCCAGAATGCTGATCTTGGTCACCTCCGGAGTGCGCAACATGGCGTCTAGTGCGGCAGAGCCGACGAGGCCAGTGGCACCGGTTAGAATGAGATGCATTATAAATAGAGTCTGAGTGGTGGTTATTGTTAGTGCTGTGGGTTTTTTTTTTGGATAGAAGCTCCAAGTAAGTCAAAGGGCGTTGCTGCTCACTATTTATATTGATATCTCATGCCGTCATAAAGAATCCGGTAAAAAAAAGGCGGCAGGCAACCCTCAAAACGTCACCTGTCAGAGTGTTACTATTTAATTCCGTTAAGATCGAAAATGCTGCAATTGACTTACAGAATGGAATGTTGAATGGCAAAACCCCCAAAGAGGATTCCCGGATTTTGCGGCTTTTAGCGCTGTTAGGTGCGCTTTCAGCCAAATTTCAGGCATCTAAGATTCTATGGCTTATAGGGCCTTATAGAGGCGTCTCCTTTGTCAGGAGTCGGCGGCAAGTTGTGCAACTACAGAGGCTGAATACTGGATACGTGGCACAGGACCTTCTGAGCCGAAGTACTTTTCACTTCCTAAATCGGCACACAGTCAGACGGCCCTGGTGTACATGTATTCAGGCGACACACAATGGAAGACAATCCGAACCAGAATAATGAAGAGACTGGTATAAGTCGAATTATCTCCCAAGAGGGGACAAGCCGCAATCCAGTTCGAACCGGAGTACTTTTCACAGGATAAACCGGTATACAGTCGAACGGATGATTGCACTGAGGGGTTAGCTTTCTTAGTCCAGTCCATCAGACAGGCATATAAACTTGTGATGGTTTGGTCGGCAGCTGAACCCCGACAGATTCGCCCATAGTCGCACAAGAGTTGATCGAGACTGCAAAGATGCTCTCGAAAAGTGTAGACTCACTCCCGATGTTGGAAGATGTCAGATAGGGCAGTTTGGGCGGGCCAGTCTGTAACTGTGAGTCTTCAGGAGTGATTTTTTCTACAGAGCCAGCCTCAAGATCATGCTCTTGTCTCTGTTGTTGCACCATACTCATGATGCGACGACGTACATTCTGTGCGAAAGAAAGAAGCTGTTGCTTGATGTAGCGCTTAATGCGATCACAATGGCCCAATTCGTCGTCGCCAATGACCTCACCCTCTCGGGGAGGGACTGAGATTCCTCTCAATCGGCATGTATAAATGTCCCAGCGGCGGGCAAGAGCGACGTTTTTCATTCGCTCAGACACAAACTCGCGGTGAGCTTTGCGCCCTGCACGCCATCTCCAAAATAATCGGAAGATGGCGCAGAATATGGTGAGGACTGGAAGCAACCACGCCAGAGCAGTTGCGATTTTGGCATTGGAATTTCGGCCAAGCAAATCTTCGAAGTACTCGAAAGAGCACATTACTTTTCCGCTGGAAAACATCGTGGGATTTAGGTTGAGTGGTAGATGCAGAGCAAAAGAACAGGTCAATAGATGGACAGGTCAGGCAATGTCAAGGCGATAACCACCAATACCCAAAGGCACCGAGCATGGAAACTGTATAGATGTCGAAAATGAGATGAAGAGTGGATGGTTTGAAAAATTTTCAGAGAATGGAAAACAGTGAGACTAGTGAGATTAAATACACCATTATTGCCTCTGCCGCTAGTAAAACGTACATTTTCGTACTGAGGCTGTGCTAGTAGCGTTGAAAATATAACGATACTGTTATATGTAGATTTGTTTACATGGTGATGATACATAGGTTAGTGTTGTAAGTAGAATCGCCCAAATAGGAAAAGTATAAACAACTAAAACGGACATCCCACTTATCTAGGCAACGACGTCTCTAACCCTAATTTGTCTCCAAGTATTCACGCATACCAAAAACGCCACCGATGCTGACAATAACAAGGCGAATTTCTCTCAGTATTAATTCATTCTTATTCTCTCATCTTAAAATCATCATATTGCCATATTCTCATACCTAATTATCATCACTTTCATCATATAATATCTCTATACCATCAACACTATGCGTGCAACTATCTTTAACACCCTAGCCCTAGCTACACTGACAGCTGCAGCTTCCGAAACATCATCAACCAATCTTTTTGGTCTGTCTGACTGTGGTGTGAAATGCTTTGAGCAGACAGCCACATTGGTAGGGTGTGATCTTGTTGATTTCAAGTGTGCATGTGATAGCTGGGATTCAACGTTCTATCCACAATACACCAACTGCTTGATTGAAGGATGTCTTGGCCAGTCGAATGCGTCTGTAAGTGCTCCTAAATACGTGTGATATCATGATATCAATCTTATACTAATACTGTATATTGCAGCGGGAAATACGCTGAAAGAACGTGTCTGTCAACAAACACAAAGCTCTGCTCAGAATCCGTTCTCAAATACAGCTGTTTCAACTCCTACTGTTAGTACTGGGACGACAGTTCTTGATATCTCATCACCGGCTATAACCAGCTTTAGCAACAGCATTACAACCACAGAAATGGAAGTGTCCACGGGCATAGAGGCTAGTGATACACAAAATGTTGAAAATAGCACATATGGGGCGTCGGAATCATCAACGACAACAACAGCCGGCACCATCGTTGAGCCAACAACATCTTCTACGGTGACTAACACTGCTGTAACTCGGTCAGAGAATAGCCTAGGCTGTCGGATGATGGCTAATTATGAGTATGTAGCGGCGATTTGTGCTTTGATATGCTCCATTCTTTAAATAAAAGAATCATGAAACAAAAGAAGATATCAAGTACTACTAGTTATCTGTCACACATCTGAAATATATTTAGCCTTCACCTCATCTCAAGGATTGATGCATTGAGCTCATGATTACCGATCAAAAGATGGAGACACGGGGAATCGAACCCCGGACCTGATCCAAGCGGTGATATCACAAACTTCCACTATTGATAGATTTAATCGTAACAAGCTTTCACGATGCTAAGGATCCGTCATACCACTAGACCATGTCCCCTTCTTGACGTAAATTTTCTATGAAATGGAATACTATGTGGTCTAGATTTTGGCTCCGTAATACAGTTGTTAGTTAAGCCTACATACGTAGCCGTCGGATAAACATATTAACTCAGATCAAAGAGCTGTTGGTCAGAGGTTCACTGAACAAAAAATATAGAGAGAGCGCTAGCGGGGCAATATTGTCGTCGTAGGAGCTTGACATGCTGCATTAGGCACGCCCTTCTAATGTCTCTTAGTGACAAATAAGTCATTCGTATATTCGAGTGGATTCTATGAATATATTGACTAATATATAAGGAATCATATATCTAACTCATACGAATATCATTACCATACAAGATCGAACATTACATTAAAGCACCCAACATGTCGTGTGTAGTAAGACATGCCCGCCGGTCAGGTAAGTATAACCCTATCTTTCATCAATGACGAGTTGGATTTTGAGTTAATTTCATTATACTAACATGATGCTTAGATGTACCTGACATCTTGGCTATGATCAAGGAATTGGCAGATTATGAAAAAGAACCTGATGCTGTGGAGGCCACTGAGGAAAAGCTTTTGAGCACTATTGCCTTCGCACCGCCAACATCTCCTGAAAGCACCCCGGCCGACCTCTCTTCGGTAGAGCCCACCAATCCGTCGCGCCCAGCACGTTGTATCATGCTTCTTGACGACGGAAAAGCCGCTGGTATGGCCCTCTACTTCTACAACTACAGCACGTGGCGTGCGCGTCCGGGCATTTACTTAGAGGACTTATTTGTGCGACCGGAGTACCGCAAGAAAGGCTATGGCAAACGCTTATTGGTAGAACTAGCGCGAGCCGTCGTTGCCATGGATGGAGGTAGGCTGGATTGGGTGGTACTGAAGTGGAATGAACCTAGCATTAAGTTCTATGAGAGCATCGGTGCACAGCGTATGGACGACTGGGTCGGCATGCGAGTTGATAGAGAAGCTCTGGCCCGGTTGGCAGATAGCACTGTGTAGATATACGATGAATAGAGATTATCTGATAACGGCTTACAACTTCAAGCGCGCTTCTTTACTTTATTAGATAGACCTGCTAAGCTCGCCAATGCCGACTTCTGTCTTTTATCTTTAGGAGGCAATCCCGTAGTTTCGTCGACTCCATCGAACAAGATACTCGCAAGTTTAGTAGGGGCGTCTTTAAACTTGGTGTCGAATGTTCCCCAGGTACTCTGACGTTTTAGTGTCACGGGGTCTTTCTTCGATATAGACGCACTATAAAATACGAAGCGGAAGACACGTTGAAGATTGCGTGCTGTCAAAGGTGACCATGACGCCGTTCTCCATGGCGAATCATCGATTAGGCCTGAGCGACGGACAAATGGCCGTGACTTTTGTCGCTCGACAAGCGCTGTTGATGCACGAATATCTTGGCCAAACTCCCAATTAGTTGCCTGGTTTTGCTTAAGTTCCTCTAAGTAGCTCTGTGCAACGGTCCGTCTAGGAATTATGCGCAGTGGCTTTCCATTATCGATCCCATTTGCCAGGTCACGTAGCCGCTCATAGCGAGCTTCTGTCATGGGCGGAATCATCTTGGCGTACATATGCCGCCACCAAGCTGCCAGACGATATCTTTTTGAGTTCTCACTCAATGGCGTACCCCAAACCGACGTGGGAGGCAAGACATTTGTCGTAGGTACGACATGTGACACTTCAGACTTGGGCCAAGAGACCTTGGGCACTGAGTTTTGCTGTTCCATCTGTGTGCGCATGTACGATCGCATCTTGTCTAGTGGCCATTTGTCTAGAATGTGCGTCCGCTTGGGAGCCGCGGTGCGTCGCTCCTTCTCAGCTATTGAACGAGCCAACTGTGCCTCAACGTCCTGGTGGTTCTTGATTCCGTCTTGTCGTAGAAAGGCATCCATACGGCGCATGCGATGCTCACCGAGCCGACCAAATGTTAATAAGGCAATGCGGTACATACGGTCTAGTTGCCCAGCATTGGCGGCGCGCATGGTTCGCAAGGCCGCATAGCCGTCGTCGATGTGTTCGTCGACGCGGGTCTCGCGACTCTTGTGTACTCGAAACTTGTGGAAGATCTGGCCGCGGGCATATTGCCGACATACACGGGGTAGATAGGACGCTTCTCGGAGTAGATGCCGGTAGAGATGGAGGGGATGTATAGGCTTCTGAAGAGGGATCTTGAAAGACATGGTGAATGTGATATGCAGCCTTTTTTAAGGCAGGCAAGCCTTTGGAGGGGTAGCAATAGATGAATGCCGGTTAAAAGGGAGTAATGGAAGGATTAGAGTAGCGGCAGTGGTACTGTTCAGGGAATGAATATCCAGGGTGTTTGCAGGACAAAAAAGTGTGAACGGCGGGGTATGACGTGGTGATAGTAAGTGCAGTAAAAGAAAGCACTGATCTGCAGATCAATATATTCCTACTAGTACAAGAAACAGCAGCTCAAAAACACGCAAAACCACACTCTCAATCGCATGCATGAAACGTAATGAAGCTCATAGCAGCCAGCTCCAATTTTGGTGATAGCTTCACTTTTGCAGGTTCCTCACCTATTGCCTAATTAGGCAACGTGGCGCATAGAGCTATAAGCCACATATGTAGTTCTCTCAGCGCGCCACTAACTAAGCTAAGAGATCTAAGCGAGCAGCTTAAGTCACGTGCGACCCCGACAAGGCACGAGCTCCGCACACGTAAATGCTTGTCGCGTCACGCCCGCAAAGTAGAAAGTAGAAAAACGGCCCCAAGACACGTCTTTTGAACTCATTTAACGGCTGCAAAGTCACGAAAGCGACACGTCTAGGTTTAATTGAATTTCTCTTGTGGGCTTTTGCACCATTTTACTGCAACCTTTTTTTCCCTTATTATAAGCGAATTTTAAGCAGGGCAACCGAAAAAATTGCCATCGTTTTAACAGTTTTATTGCTGCTGCAGTTGCTGTAAAGGTTGCTTGCTACCAGATCGATCGCTACTGCCGATCTAGCTCAGCTTCAGTCCAACCAACTCTAGCCAAAGCTGCCACTCTCGTTTTCTTTTATTTTCCGTCTCAGCCATTGCCATCTTTGTCTATTTTGTTCGTACGCTCATTATTTAAGCTATATTCTGTGTTTATAGTGCTGCTATCAGATTTATTTTTCTATAATCCCGTGCTTTTGAGTCTGGCTCCATCACCGCCGATTCCTAGATTGCCTTTGCTTTTCGTTGCTAGGCAATTAGTCCACATCGAGCTGCCTCGACTAAACTTCTTCGTTCTGCCTTTTCAACTGCCCTCGATTGTCAATTCAAAACGGAGCCGGCTATCTATCTTGTTGACTAATAGCCATTGCCTACTCCCTTTTTCGCTTTCGTTTTGCTTGTGAAAAGCTTCAATCTATCCTTGGACCTCCCTTCGTTCAAATCCGACCTATCCACCTCCATACAACCAAACCACTACTTGCTGACCCTAACCTTCTCTGGGGCTCTATCTCATCGCTGCCGGTTCCCGATCTCTTTATTTCCGTCTGAAGCCCGCCCTCGAACCACTGCGCGGCCAGATGTCTTCGGCAACAATAACGGCAAACCCTCCCCAAACTGCTGCCTCAGGCGTTGCGCCGGCATCCAATTCCACCACCTCCCAGCAACTCCTACCCGTTCAATCATCACAACAAGCTCTTGCCCCGGCTCTAACACCGGCCCCGGCCGCTACTCCGGCGAAACCCACGGCCCAGTCACACAAAGCCCCCCAAACTGCGCAACAGAAAGCAAAACAACAGGCCATAGCCCAGGCCCAAGCCCAGGCACAACAACAGCAACAGCTCCAACAACAGCTCCAGCAACTCCAGCAACACTCGGCGCATCCACAAGCTCTCCAGCCCGTTGCTGCGAATATCCAGCCGACTGCTGCGCCTAAGCACTCGTCGTTTTCGACTGCGCCCATTATGGCTACTCCTACTACAATGCCCCCTGTGCAATCACAACAACAGCAAGCCTTTGCCGGCCTCGGCCAGCCATCACAGACTATGAATGCTGCTGCTGCCCAGTTCAGATTCAACAATGGTTTGGCTCAAATACCAAACGAAGCGCCACAAATATACTCGGTAAGTTAATTCATGGTCGCATGCCAAGCAATGTTTGGTCACCACCGTTTGCTAACTTCAACTCGCTTGTAGGCTATCTACTCCGGTGTCGATGTATATGAGATGGAAATGAATGGTATTGCTGTCATGCGACGTAGAAATGACAGCTGGCTCAATGCGACTCAAATCCTCAAAGTGGCCAAGATAGATAAGGGCAAGCGCACCAAGATTCTTGAAAAGGAGATCCAGACAGGTGAACACGAGAAGGTGCAGGGCGGATATGGCAAATACCAAGGCACCTGGGTTAAATTTGAGCGCGGTATGGAGATATGTCGTCAATACGGCGTGGAAGAGATGCTGCGTCCATTATTAACTCACGACATGGGCCAAGATGGTGGTATTGCTGGCCGAGACGTCAACACACCAACTAAGGAGCAAGCTATGGCTGCTCAGCGTAAGCGCATGTACAACCCAAACACTGCCAATGATACCCGCCAGAACGGCGTTTCAGGCACCTTTTTCCGCAACATCTCATCGACGGCATCGCACGCTGTTGCTGCTATAAACAAAGCCCGCTATGAGTCGCCTGGGCCTAAGAACCGGGCCGCTGCTCCCGCATCTCGAGCGCCAAGTTTCAGCCGCCAGGCTTCTCAAGGCGACGATGGCTTTCCAGGCAACTCACAACAAAGCTTCACCTCGGACATGGGCAACGGCGCAAATGCTCTCGACTCAGTGTACTCTACTCAACAATCGACGATCGACCTCTCCGAACCACCTCGAAAGCGTGCGCGCGCAAATCTCACACCAGCAGATAGCTTATCATATCCAGGAGGTTTAGATATCTCATACAGCCAAAACTTCCCTGCATCACCAACCGAAGTCAACGAGTCTTTTATTTACAACAATGCTGGCATTACAAACAGTTCCGAAATACCAGACGCATTTGGCCCGTTGCCACCATTGCCCTACGAAATGTCACAGGAAGCCGAGGAGCGTAAAGCGCAACTCTTGGGCCTATTTCTTGACCACAACATCACCGACCAGCAGATCCTCGATGGCATTAGTGGTATGACGCCCCTCGAGCTTGATATGCCCATCGACAACCACTACCATACCGTGTTACACTGGGCTGCTGCGCTGTCCCGCAAGTCGCTACTGCGCGCATTGATCCGTGCTGGTGCCAGTCCATTCCGAGTCAACGCTGTGGGACAAACTGCGCTTATGCGAGCCTGCACTGTGACCAACTCTATGGAGCTGAATACATTCCCCGAGCTCCTTGATGTTCTCGGCTGCACACTAGAGATTAGTGACCACAAGGGCCGCACTGTCCTTCACCAAATCGCAGTTACCAGCGCCGTCAAAGGCCGGAATGCAGCAAGCCGCTACTACCTAGAGAGCTTGCTTGAATGGGTAGTGCGCCAAGGCAGCATGCCAAATAGCCAATCGTCTCAAACCAAGAACAGCAACAAAAATTCGAACGTCCCTAGCTCACAGCCGCCCAAGATGGGTCTTGCGAGGTTCATGTCGGAGATTGTCAATGCCCAAGATAACTCAGGTGATACAGCGTTAAACATTGCGGCGAAAAACGGTAATCGCAGTGTCATCTCGCAGCTACTCGAGGTTGGCGCAGACCCGAACATCCCGAATAGATCGGGCCTAAGGCCAATAGATTTTGGTATTGGTGGTGATGCAGCTACGGACTACCCAGCAAGTAACGACCAGACTGGCTTCAGTTCAGCAATAATGCCCAATGGTGCCAACAAACAGTCTTCGATTATGAGCTCCCAGAAGAGCTCTCAAAGCAACGACGAGATCATGAGCTGTAAGTTTGCTATTTCCACCCGTATTTGGCTTTGTAGGTTACAAACTAAAGGTTATCTATGACACTAACATGAATTTAGCAATTTCATTGATATTGAACGAGGCTACATCCGACTTCCACAAGGAAATCAAGGCCAAGCAAATATCGGTTGATTCTCTACATCGTGAGATCCGTGCTGCCTCATCAAATTTGACCGAATCCCGACGTAAGCTCGAGGCCATACAAGAAAAGGTCTGCAAGCAAACACACGCACGGCAACAGATTGCCAACTTGACGCACGCTCGCGAAGACGAACAATTCCGCACTGCGTCTGCCTCTGGCCGTAGCGATTCCATCTCATCGTGGGAAACACAAATCAGTGCCATTCTAGAGTCTACAGCATCTGATCCCAGCACAGCAGCTTCCTTATTGCCCTCTGCTTCGGTTCTCCAGACACGCATCAAGGCGTTGACGGAACGTAAAGAGGTCATGCGTAAGATGGTTATGGCTCTCAAGGGCCGAAGTAAGGAAACAGAGGTCAAGTACCGCAAGGTTGTATCTCTATGCACAGGAGTCGCTGTAGAAGAAGTCGATGCGGTCGTCGAAGGCCTATTAAGGGCTGTCGAGAGTGAAAAGGCGGAGCTTGAATTAGGCCGTGTCAGAAGGTTCTTGGGCGGAGTTGAAGGCGTCGTGCGATGATGATGAATAGATGCGATGGAGAAAAAAAAGTCTTCTATTTCTATTCAGACCGATGCTCTGTTCTTTTCTTCAACTCAGTCTACTCTTTTCTCTTTCTCTTTCATGCTAAGACGGCTTTTTCTGACTATTTATCTACCAGACTTCGTTTCATCTTTTGTTCTCTCATGACTAAATTCACTTCGTCGTTGTTTTTTTTCCCTCTTTTTTCACACTCATTCTTTTATGGACGATGTCTTTTTTTCTTCTTTTTTTCCGAGTTTCCTGTCTTCATTCTATCAGTTCCCTTTGTCACTTCTTTTCCTCATATCTTTCTGATTTTTCTCATTTTTTTATATCTAGTTTAGGAAATCTTCATTGGGGAGTTTGCTATCTTGTTATTTTATTTTATTTATAGCTATTGATATCTTTTTTAGCGTTGATTATTATTTATTCTACTATATTTCACATTCTATGTGGCACTAATATCTTTTTCACGTGTAAACAGTAAGGAATATCTTGAACAATGTGAACATCTTTCTGTTCAAGACTTGACCATAAAATACAGATTTGAATAAAAAAGTAATAATAGCAGCGCCATGATGCCTAAGAAATACGCGTAAAAAAAAGAGGGAAATGCTATAGTAACATATAAAACGCCATGCAATAAATAATGAACATGAAAAAAACCAAGCAAACGATAAATATCTAACCTCACCTGAACACGCTGTGAGCATCTGTCAAATCACCATAACCCCCTCCAAATCATCTAGCCAAGCCTGTCGTACTTCCAACAACACTGTCGCCCTCGCCTGAGGCATATAAATCATGCCATCGTTCCTCAACACTACCGACACTCGCCTTAACACGAGCGATTTCCGCATCGAGTTCCTCGGCGTTGCGCGTCAAGGCACTAACCTCCTCGAAGCGACGCCCACCATGTGCGCCGTCAATCATCTGCTGTACCATGAAACGTTGTTCCTCGAGGACGATTAGACGTTCGCGTACCTCGCGTTCCTCCGTTTCTAGCGCCGAGAGTGCCGTGCTAGTCTCGGATATCTGGCTAGCTGTTTCGGATGCCTCGGCGTGACGACGTAGTGGCGAGAGACCGGATGCCGTCCGGCGATGGTTATGGTGGGAGGAGGACCGGGAGGAGGAAGACCCTTGTCGTAGGATGTTGGGCACGGATTTGAGCGTTAACATGTGGGTATGTAGAAAAGAAGATGCTGCTGCATACACTGCCTTTTGTAGCGCTAGTTGCGTCGCTGAGTCGGTGCGGAGATCACGTAGTCGGCGCGCAGCTGCATCGTACTTGGTGAAGCTATCGATCATGCGCTTTCGTATCTTGCCGGCCTCTTGGATCTGGGCGTGAGAGGGAAGAAGCGAGGAGTCTGTGTGGTCGTTATTTGTGCTATTGTTGCCTTGTAATGCGACTAGGCACCGCTGGAAGCGCGGTATTAGCTGCCGAATGCCTCGTTCGAACTGTTTTAGAATGTCAAAGGCGCGTTGGTCTGCTGGCTGATGTGCCGTCGAAGCGAGAAACTCGCGCTTGGAGAAGAGCGTGTGGGTGCAGTCACGGCACATGCGGATATCGATGGGAATGTTGTTCTGGCCTGGTTTCTCGGTGCTTGCTGCTAGTGCTATAAATATATCTGTTGATTAGTTTTTGCTGATTCGTATCTTTGAAGAACATATGGAACTTACGACTGGCAACATTTAGCCCAACCTCGGTTGAACAGGCCGTCTGTATATCGGCACAGACAACCTTGCCACACATCCGACAGTGATGTCTTCGGAATGTCCACGAGCCAAACTCCTGCTGGCAGAATGGGCAGCGCGAGACAGCAGCATCGTCCTCCCACGTTACTATGGTCTGTTCCAAAAGTTTGCGCTGGTTATTTTTCTGCGGCAACAAGCCCGCTGTCACTGGTGGTTCTTCTGGTGGTGCCGCCAATAAGCGAGTAAGCTTCGTTAGTCGCTTTTCTAGTCGTGCAATATCGAGGTTATGGCGCTCGGCTGTCTTGGCGCGCAAAGATGTGAAGAGTGTCGTGTGATCGACGGTCTTGCCATGGTGGTCGTTATAGCTGTCACGGGACTTGTAGCAGGTCTCGCAGACACGGGCCCAGACACCGCGTACGGGCTCATGGGCAGCTGACCGCGACAGCTTGATCTGATACATGGTGTGTGTCTCGCAGAATAGGCGGCCGCATTTGCGGCAATTCACGGCGACGTTGAGTGGGCCACCTAGACGTTGCTCGCAGGTTGGATCGGTGCATGAATCAGAGCCGGTCTGACGCTGCCAGTGATTGCGAGATATAAGCTCGTCGGGCTCGACCATGCCCTCGGGGAACTTGACAGCTATACTAGAGGCGCTGGGCCCAGGCGTTGATGAGGATGAGGATGGACCGGATTCGTTCGATTCGAAGACGTCGAGGCCGCGCAGCTTCTGGTTGATCAGGGATAGTGGCTGGAAGCGCTTGGCCTTGAGTACCTGCTTATCGAGCCATGTGCGCACCTCGTCTTGGGCTATGGCGGGGAGTTCTTGGTGCTCGTCGTCGATGTGTCTAGAGTGTCGGCTATTAGTATAACAAGCTTAGAAAAGCCTCGGGGCAACAAACAACATACCGGTTGAGTTGGAGCAGTGTCAGCTGTAAGCCAGGAAGATAGAGGTTAGCATTTTAGGCAGCCAAAGGCAGCCGGATCACGGCACTTCCGGAGAGATATCAGAGCATATATCGGGGTATAGTCTTACCATTTCTTCGCTGCAGATAGGACACACGAGCATAGAGTCTGGCTTGCTGGACGATGCCGTTCCCAAGCTGATATGCGAGACGAGATCCTGGACACTTTCCACCTGGGCCAGGCCAGCCGTAGACGGAGCCGGCGAAGAAGTCGAGAAGGAGTTCTCGGATGGCTCGTCAAGCAGACCGCCGGCCCCCATAGCATACTAGTCTGAGCATCGATCGATGTACAGCTACGTACGTCTGAGCATCGATCGATGTACAGCTACGTACGTCTGAGCATCGATCGATGTACAGCTACGTACGTCTGAGCATCGATCGATGTACAGGCTAC